>CATIWJ010127922.1:0-33242 GCA_949640765.1 Croton laevigatus | reverse complement strand
CAGGAACAATTGGTTACACAGCTCCAGGTAAATAACATCATATATTCTTCATTTATTTCATTATGTTTGTTATTATTTTGATTTTATTTTATTAAAACAACACTTTGATCAAAGTTAATAGCTTAAAAATAATAATCATTGACATTTTTTACAGAGTTAGCTTACACAATGGTCGTGAATGAAAAATGCGATGTATATAGTTTCGGCGTAGTGACTTTGGAAATCATTATAGGAATGCATCCGGGCAATCTCATTTCCTCCATTTCGTCATCTTCAGCAACTAGCCAGCAAATACTATTAAAAGATGTGATAGACCAACGTCTACCAACTCCTCGGGCTAGAGAAGCTGAAGGTTTGATCTTTATTTCCAAACTTGCATTTGCATGTCTGAGTGAGAATCCGCAATCACGGCCGACTATGGGACAAGTTTCTTCAAAGCTAGTGGTGAAATGGCATCCATTAGCAAAGCCATTCTCTGAGATTGAATTAGGAGAACTTTTTCTTTAAGATAGCGTTTAAAAGGTTTGTTATTATGCACCTTTTTCTAATTTTGTTTTTTGTACTTTCTATTCTAAGAATATTTTTGTCAATTTCTAAGAAAACAAATGTATATTAATAAATATTTTATATATGTTTCAAATATGGTTGTAATTTTTTTTTAAAATATCGTTACATTGCATGGCATCTATATTTTATATACAAAAGGAAAGTAAAGTACAATATGTTTTGTTCCTCTGTTCAAAACTGTTTGATTCTAGCAGTAGATCAAATTTAAATATTGGCTGGTTTTACACCCTAGTAATTAATCAAATTTGTAGGCAACCTCCCCCAAGAGGTGACCTATCAAAAGGTCCCAAGAAAGGTACTGTCTAGAGGAAGCTTTTGGAGAGAGGTCACCTCAACTTGGACCTCTACCTTGACCCTTAGCCATGAGCGGGGGGAGCCCGCCCTTCATCGTGGTCAAGGTCACCCAACAGGAGAGGTCTCGTAGACTCAAGGAGTGTCGAGCCTCCAACCTCCTATCTTGGGCCATCGACCTCCCAAGTGAGTTGAGCAACAGACCCAACTACCTAAGGACACCAACCCAGCTGACATAGCACCGCTTAACCTCACTATAAATAGCTTTCAACTGTCATTTGACAAGGCAGATCACATTTGTAGTCTTCAATTAGTGCAGTAAGCGTGGAATAATTAGTATCATTAAAATAAAAGAAATTCAGTAAATTGCTAAGTCTCACACTTGCAATCAATTACAATTGGCTTCCTTCATTCAAAAATTAAAGGTTTAGCCACAAAAGGCCATAGAACAAAATTTTGAAAATTGGAAGAAAAATTCTGCAGTAAATAAAACTGGTTCTGCCTTTGGCTAACAAATATTTTATAAAGTACAAAATGTAATGTATGGACAGAATTCAAACACTTTTTTTTGTTTTTTTTAATGATTCACAAAAATTTATAAACAACTTATCAATATTTGTAGGTCAATAGAATCACACATGTAAGATAAGCTAGATTAGAATTATTAGAAATGCATATAGAATCAAACTACCATAGTACCAAAACACAAGATAGTCTAATTAATCGGTTAATAATAATCTCTTAATGTTGCTGATAGACTATGTAATTTATGTAAATATAAATTTATTTAGTTAATGACATTATTAACCCTTTCTAACCCTAAGGGCTGTACATTGTATAAATACTCTGTGATTATTAGGATGCAACGGATTATAATCTTATATGGTATCAGCCGCCTGGTTCTTCTTCCCAACCATTCTCTGCCTCTTTTCTTCGTATTTTTCCATGGCAAACAGCAAGTTCCATCCGGCCGATCATGTCTCCAACATCAAGACTGCAATTCGGGTCACTCTTGACATGGAAAATGGCCAATACAACTCCTGGGCTGCTCCCTTCCGCATTCAGTGCCGTTCTTGCCTTGTTCTTGATCATCTCACTATTACATCAAATTCCTCATTTGGCACAACGGATCCATCATCCGTCATTGCTGAACAAAAAGCTGCCAAAGATCTTTGTGGTCGTCATGATGCAATTGTGTTACATTTGATATATGGCACGATTTCCTCTGATTTGCTCAACTCTATTATTGATCTGATGAGAAAGCTGCCCATGCTTGGAATTATCTTGCTAAATTGTTTCAAGATAACAAAAAGTATAAGAGCTATTCATCTTGAGGATGAGTTCACACATACATATCTCAAAAATTTCCCAAATGTCAATGATTATTGCAACCGCTTGAAGAGCCTCACTGATCAACTCGTGAATGTAGGGGCTCCTGTGACGGATGAACGTATGGTACTTCGGCTTATGGGAGGTCTAACTGGAGCGTATAATACTTTTGTGGATGTTCTTCAAAATATGTCACCTCTGCCATCTTTTGCTAAGGCTCGTTCCATGCTCGCCTTGAATGAGAGTACTAAACTCAAAATGGCAGAGCAAAATTCAAGCTCAGAGTCAGCTTTTGTCTTTAACTCCAATGCCTCAAACAATGTTTCTACCTCTGTTTCACAGACCCAATCCCAACAGGGTTCTGCCCCGACCAACTGCAACAGCGACAACCGCAATAATAGCAGGCGGAACAATTCTCGTGGACGTGGAGCCCGTAATTGTAGTGAGCAGCGCCATGATCAACAACGGACTGGACAGCATCACCACCAGGTTCTACAATCATGGCTTTATCCTCCACATGCCTACAGTAACAAACAAGGCAGCAGCTTGGTCTTTTAGGACCACGCCCACATCAAGCTCATCATGCTACAACTTCAGCACCTACTGTTGGTTATGCTCCAACTGAAATTGATGCTTCCATGCACACCACAACGTTTAGCCAACCGGATACAAACTGGTACATGGACACTTATGCAACATCTCACATGACTGCCAACTCAAGTACTCTTTCGTCTTATTTTAATTTGAGCAAAGATAATGGCATCATTGTTGGAAATGGCAATATTATTCCCGTTTGTGGTTATGGAAATGCATCACTACCTTACACTAATCCACCCCTATATCTATCCAATGTCTTACATGCCCCTAAGCTCATAAAGAACCTTGTATCTGTTCGTAAATTTACTAATGATAATATGGTTTCTGTTGAGTTTGATCCCTATGGGTTTTCTGTGAAGGATTTGCAGACAGGGAGGAAATTACTGAGATGTGAGAGCTCCGGAGATCTCTACCCATTCAATAATTTTCGAACCAAAAATTCTGTTTCTCCATTAGCTTTGTCTACTGTTTCTTTAGATTTATGGCCTTCTAGTCTAGGACACCCGGGAAATGTCATTCTTAGTTCTCTTCGTAGTAGTTGTTTAATTAAATGTAATAAGGCTCGAACTTCTTTTTGTCATTCTTGCCACTTGGAAACATATTAAATTACCCTTTTATAATTCTGTCTCTTTTACAAACATGCCTTTTGATATTGTTCAAGGTGATCTATAGACTTCTCTAGTTCCGAGTTCATCCGGTCATCTTTACTATGCTCTATTTCTTGATAATTATACCAATTTTCTGTGGACTTTTCCCTTACCTAAAAAGTCACAAGTTCATTCTATATTTCTATCATTCAGAGTATAAATCAAAACTCAATTTGAAAGAGAAATAAAATAATTTTAGTGTGATAATGGTCGTGAATTTAATAATGGTGAATGTAGAAAATTTTGTGAATTAAATGGTATGCATTTCCGATTCTCCTGTCCTCACATTTCTCCCCAAAATGGTAAAGCTAAACAAAAAATTAAAACCATAAATAATATGATTCGCACTCTTCTTGCTCATGCCTCTTTACCTCTTTATTTTTGGCATCATTCTTTTGAGATGGCAACATACCTTCTCGATATTCTTCCTTCTAAACTTTTGAGTTACAAATCTCCTACTCAAATCCTTTATCAAAAGACACCTAACTATTCTCATCTTCGCTTGTTTGGCTATCTTTGTTTTCCTCTTTTTCCTTCTACTACAGTTAATAAACTTCAAGCTCGTTTTGCACCAAGTGTATTTTTAGGCTACCCCTCCAATCATCGGGGATACAAATGCTATGACATCTCTAGCCGGAAAATATTCATTTCCCGTCATGTTCTTTTTTATGAAACTCAGTTTCCTTTCTTTAAAATTCATAATTCCACTCTTGCAAATTATGAATTTTTAGATGAAGGTCTTACTCCCCGTATTTTGCATCATTTTAGCAGTCCAACTACACAGCCTTCTTTTGCAAATCCTCCTCAGCTGCCTGTCTCCATTTCCAGGCCAATTAGTCCGCCCAATATCCTACAACCACAACTGCCCCATTATCCTCTCTCACTTAGACCATCTCCTATATGGTCTTCACTACCTTCCCTTGTTGAAACTCAGTTGCCACAGCCTATTACTGCTCTTCCATACACACCACAACACCGTAGATTAGACTTACAACTAGCCCCAAGACCTACTTCTCCTCCTCAGACCCATTGCATTGCAAAGAGAAGTCAACATGGGATTTTTAAACCCAATAAAAAATATCACAATTTGAGTGCTACCACAACCCCTACTATTTCTCCTGTACCTCGCAATCTTGTGAGTGCACTTCATGATCCAAATTGGTATGCTGCCATGTTAGATGAATTCAATGCTCTTATTAAAAATAAGACGTGGGAACTAGTACGTCGTCCATCTAATATTAATGTGATTCGGTCTATGTGGATCTTTCGATATAAAAAGAAATCTGATGGTTCTTTTGAGAGGCATAAAGCCTGTCTTGTAGGTGATGGCAGGTCTCAAAGAGCAGGTGTTGATTGTGATGAAACTTTAGTCCAGTTCTGAAGCCGGCAACTATCCGAATTGTCTTAAGTATTGCTTTGTCTAACTCTTGGCAAATACATCAGTTGGATGTGAAAAATGCCTTCTTGCATGGGCATCTGAGTGAAATAGTTTATATGCATCAACCATTGGGGTTTAAAGATCCCAAATTTCCCGATCATGTCTGTCTACTGAAGAAATCTTTAAATGGTCTCAAACAAGCACCACGTGCTTGGTATCAGTGATTTACAGAGATTGTTGCTACTATGGGTTTCAGACATAGTACGTTTGACCATTCTTTGTTTATTTACAGGCAAGGATCTGATACTACTTATATTCTTTTTTATGTGGATGACATAATTCTTACCACTTCCTCAGTTGCTCTCCGTGTCTCTATAATGGCTCGTCTCAGGTCTGAATTTGCAATGAAAGACCTCGGTCCCTTGAGTTATTTTCTTGACATTGCAGTTACAAGACATTCACATGGTCTTTTTCTTTCTCAAGTGAAATATGCGGCGGATATACTAAAAAGAGCAGGTATGATAGATTGCAAGTCTTCCTCTACACCTGTTGACACCATAAGTAAGCTTAGTGCCTCTGTTAGTCTTCCCTATGAAGATCCAACTAAGTATCGCCAACTAGCCTAGGCCATGCAATACCTTACTTTCACAAGACCTGATATATCTTATGCGGTTCAACAGGTGTGTTTGCACATGTACGATCCAAAGATTGAACACATGAATGCTCTAAAATGCATTTTGCGATACATAAAAGGTACTTTTCATTATGGTTTGCATCTGTACAAAACCAAATTTGACTCTCTTACATCTTATACGGATGCAGATTGGGGTGGATGTCCGGACACCCGGCGTTCTACTTCTGGGTATTGTGTGTTTTTAGGTGACAACTTGATTTCATAGTCGTCCAAATGGCAACCTACCTTGTCTAAGTCCAGTACTGAGGCTGAGTATCGAGGGGTTGCGAATGTTGTCTCTGAGTCTTGTTGGATCTGAAACTTGCTACTTGAACTTCATTGTCCAATCCACAAGGCAACTCTTGTCTATTGTGATAATGTTAGTGCAATTTATCTGTCAAGCAATCTTGTTCAATATTAGCGCACTAAACACATAGAGATGGACATTCATTTTGTTCGTGAAAAAGTGCAACGTGGAGAGGTCCATGTCCTTTATGTTCCGTCCCGCTATCAGATAGCAAATATCTTCACCAAAGGGCTTCCACGTGTGTTATTTGATGATTTTCAGCACAATCTCAGGGTCCGGTAGCCTCCCACTTCAAATGAGGGGGTGTGATAGACTATGTAATTTATGTAAATATAAATTTATTTAGTTAATGACATTATTAACCCTTTCTAACCCTAAGGGCTATACATTGTATAAATAATCTTTGTGATTAATAGAATGCAACGGATTATAATCTTATAGTTGCTGATCTAAGTATGATTTCATTTTTTTTTCTTTTTTGTTTGGCAAAAGAAATACATATATTTGATGAGTTTACCTTAGAAATTTTTACTCTCTTTGGTCCCAACTAAGATTTTACTTTTGCAAAAATACCTAATTACTAAACAGTCCCACTTTATAAATTTAAAAAAAAAATGTAACTTTTTAATCAAATAATTGGTCGCCAAATCAGGGTGTGGCCTAATTGTTTGGTCATCCTACTTCTATGGAGATGATAGGATATGAAAGTCTCGAGTTTGATTCCTACCAATCGCTGTAGTAACAATTTGGTACTCAAAGGAAGGTTACACAATCTATTATTCGGTTAATCATTGATTTCCTCCAAAAAAAAAATTTAATAATTGCTCTGAAAATAGTACTAAAATATTAGAAAAATATAATGGAATCATTTAATAATTTTAATATATCCTAACTTTTATATATATATATATATATATATATATATATATATATATATATATATATATTTTTGTGTATTATTTCAAAAAGATAAAACTAGTTAAGTAAATAAGAAATAAAATGAAAATAATTTTAAAAGAAAACTAGATAATTTTTTTTATAGCGTAAAAAATTACTATTTCTTATTTACACTACGAGTAAGTCGCTGGATAGAAACTTTCAAGAAGTTTCTTTTTAATTATTTCCAACTTATAGTTAGTTGTACAAGTTGAAGACTAAATTCTTTGGATATAAAAGTTGAAGACTAAATTATTGAATATTATATTAAATGATTTAGTCCTTTCATCCAATTTAAAAGTATATTTTGGGTGTATTTTATTATTAATATTAGGGAGAAACACATATCTAATATCCCTTTTAACTAGGAGCAAGCTTCAGTCCAGTTGGTTAAGGCGCTGAGCTTCTCCCGGCATGACCCGGGTTCAACTCCTACCTCCCCCCTTCCCTTATATTAGGATAGATTTAGGGATATCTATGTTAAAAAAAAAAATATCCCTTTTAACCTTTTTTTTTTTTTAACAAAAATTGGTCCTTTTTACTTTTTTGATAAAACTAACACCTTTTTGAAAGATTTATGACTAAGCTAGCTACCCACGGTAATTACTATCTTTTTAACCTAACACGCTTATCTCCCTTCTTCATCTTTCAGTTATCTTTCTTCCTCATCTATTGTTGTCTAATTCTTCTTCTTCTATTTTCTATTTCTTCCATTATTATTCTTTAATTTCTTCTTTTTTACTCTGTGATTTCATTTGTTTTCGATTCTATTTGAGCAAAGAACCTACTCCAATAATCTCTATATGTTCACAAATCGTGACTCTGGTTTTATTTCTTCCGATTTTGCTCTGTTTCCAGAAACTTGGATTGAAAGTGTTAGCGGTGGTACCCATTCAGTGAGACTCGCAACATTTAATAATAAATAAAAAAAGAAATAAAAGAATGGTATGTGCAGTGTAAACTGAAGAGTCAAAAGAAAGAAAATTAAAAAGAAGAAGGGGAAGCAGGCGTCGGGCAAAACAGAGAAAGAGAAGATTGGGGGTGCAACTTTCAAGCCTTGATTCGACGGTTGATTCTCACCTAATCTTGATGAAATTTAAGTATGTTTCTTTACTCACCTAGCTCTACAAGATGAACGGTTCCAATTTTCAATACTGCTCTTTCTATTGGCAAGATTTAAACCTTATATCTTTTTAATTATTGTTGAAATCCACCAAATTTGGTGATGAGATATTTTGTGTTGGCCAAAGGATTTACTTTTGATGATTGTTGTGAGCCTCTAGTTAAACTAGAGAAGACTATTTATGTAACCCATTAAATTTATTAGTGGAAGATTTGAGCTGGACTCGGTCCCGTGGTTTTTCCTGTCACATCGGAGGGTTTTCCACGTAAATTTGATGTTCTTTATGGTTGATTTATTTTTTGTGCTTACTTGATTATTATTATTGTGTTGTCTATTAGATTTACACAAAGAGGAAAGAGTATTTATCCAGGTTATTAAATTGACTTTTTTGTTGTGCATGAAATTTTTCGGGGCCTTTTTCCAACAAGTGGTATCAGAGCTTTGGCTATTGTGTTGATATTCTATGTAAATCAAGATGGATGATAAATCGGTAGGCACTGTGATTAAACTCAATTCATCAAATTATGCAATATGGAAGATATTGATGGAAGACCTTCTGTGTTGTAAAGATCTTTTTGACACCATTGACCAGCAACAAGGAATGAGACTAAATGGAAGTTGATTGATAGAAAAGCAATTGCGAATATCAGACAGTTAGTTAAAATGAGTGTTATCAATCATATTGCTCTTGAAATAGATGCCTATTCCATCTGGAAGAAGCTAGAAGACATGTATGAATGCAGGAACGCATAAAAGAAAACCTTTTTGATGAAGGAAGAATATCGTCAACGTAGGAATTAAATTATATTTTCTGAATAGTTTAGGATTCTCTTAATTATTTAGGGATTTTTAATTATTTAGGGATTTTTTTTATTTATTTTCTAATTAGGAGTAGTTATTAGTTTCCTTATTTAGAATTCCTATTTAGTGTAGGATTTAGTATTAGGGTTTATATTTTTGCTATAAATATGTAATATTGGGACTTTTGTCGGCAGTTTTTTGAGATTTTATAAAATTGAGAGTGTTCTCTCTTCTTCCCTATTTTTCGGTATTCATAGGTTGAATCAACATATTCTAGATGCCTTAATTTTCGGGTATTCGTGCGTCAAATCAACGGATCTTAGGAGGGTTGTTTTCCGGTATTGGTGCGCCTCTCAACGAATTGCAACGAATTACTTGTTTATAAATTTCCTGGGTATTCTGAGACTAAACAGGAATTTTATTTATCTATCTTTATTTATCTTGTTCTTAAATTATTCTGCTGCATCAGTTTGGTATTAGATCCTATCGCTTAATTTCTACCATTAAGCGACCGATCCTTGATTTTAGATCTGCACTTATGACATTGAAGGAAATCGAGATTGATGTGAACATTGATTGGACAAAGCCACCGATATTTGATGTTTACTCGGATGATCTAGAGGAGGCCGTAGATGTTGAAGAAGCCATGAAGCTGTTCGAATTAAGGCGTAAAAAAGATGCTAAGAGGTTAATTGGAAGGCGATTTAGTGATCCCTCTGTTGAAAGTGACATAACATTATGGCCCTTTAAAGTAATTCCTGGCCCTGGTGACAAGCCAATGATTATTGTCACATACAAAGGTGAAGAAAAGCAATTTACAGCTGAAGAAATTTCATCAATGGTTCTGATAAAGATGCATGAAATTGTAGAGGCATATCTTGGTCCCACCTTTAAAAACGTTGTAGTTATAGTTCCAGATGCAAAGATGGATAAGAGTAGTGCTCATGATGTGGTTCTTATTGGTGGGTCCACAAGGATTCCTAAAGTCCAGCAATTGTTGCAAGATTTCTTCAACGGTAAAGAGCTCTGCAAGAGCATTAACCCCGATGAAGCTATTGCGTATGGTGCAGCAGTTCAGGCAGCAATTCCAAGTGGTCAGGGTTTATTCAATGTTCCCTTTGATCGTGGCAAAACCTACACCTAAACTCGAGGATGAATTTTCCTCAAAGGGGAAGAATAATGAAGGGAGAATATCATCAACGTAGGAATTAAATTATATTTTCTTAATATTTTAGGATTCTCTTAATTATTTAGGGATTTTTTTTTATTTTTTTTCTAATTAAGAGTAGTTATTAGTTTCCTTACTTATTTAGAATTCCTATTTAGTGTAGGATTTAGTATTAGGGTTTATATTTTTGCTATAAATATGTAATATTGGGACTTTTGACGGCAGTTTTTTGAGATTTTATAAAATTGAGAGTGTTCTCTCTTCTTCCCTATTTTTCGGTATTCATAGGTTGAATCAATGGATTCTAGATGCCTTAATTTCCAGGTATTCATGCGTCGAATCAACGGATCTTAGGAGGGTTGCTTTCCGATATTGGTGCGCCTCTCAACGGATTACAACGGATTACTTGTTCATAAATTTCTTGGATATTCTGAGACTAAACAGGAATTTTATTTATCTATCTTTATTTATCTTGTTCTTAAATTTATCAGAATGCTAGTAAATTTGAAGTACAGAGATGATGAGAGTGCTTCAGATCACTTGAGCAAAATTCAAGCAATTTTGAACCAGTTAGTAACTATGAAAATTGTGCAACAACCGAAAAGAGATGGAACATATACCTTTATTTTAACTACTTCTTTATTTTATTTTTTTTTTATAATCTTTGTTTTAACTGCTTGATTTTTTCTTTTAAAAAAAAAGGCTTGATTTTTGGGGTTTTTGGAGATAATTCTTGCAAGAATATGAGTATATTAGCTCGCCGAACGTACACCTTGATATTTGACCGTTGTGAAAATAAAGAATGACAATCATCTAAAATCAAACCAGACTCCGAAACATCAAAAATTGAAGAAAATTAAGCTAGAACAAGTGATATCTAATTTTGTAACCGTAAATCCAATGCCAAAATAGAATGTTTAGAATAATTGAGCTCTTAAGTAAACTGGCACGACACATGTCATTGGATGACAAGTTAATCTTTTTCTAAATTTGTCTTTTACATCGTATATGAGGTATTGCATTATGCAAGGAATTAAAATATCTTCAATCAGTGACGGAAATAGGGGACAGGAGGAGCAGTCACATATCTCCATATTTTTGTAACCGTATAAAATATGTTTGGTTGTTAAAATGTTTGCTAAGAGCCTAAAAATTGCTGTTTCAAACTGTTTTCGAGGCAAAATTACATTATTTTTTAATCTCCATATTTTTTACTTCTTAAATAATTGCTTTTGTGTTCATTTGGCTATTTTGTTGATTAAGGGAGTCCAATTGAACTAATCATGCTGTGATTTGGCTGGTCATTTTACATTCTACGAAGATAGTAGAGTGTGTAGGTCCCGAGTTCAATTCCTGTCATCCACAAAATCAAGGCCAATTTGGTGCTCTGGGGTTCAAAAATAGGGAGTCCATTTCTTTTTTAACTGAGATAAAAGTTTCTATTTAATTTATTTAAAAATGTTACAAAGTATTAGTTGTAGTTGAACATACTAATTACAGAAAAAATTATCCAGTAATGATGCTCTAGCCAAAAGATGGGCCACAACATTAGTAGACCTATGTGCATAAAAACAATGGATAAACGGATTAGCATCAAGAATATCTTAATCTCATCTATTACATCCATAGTGTGATATCTTACTTGATTATCTCCGTTTATACCATCAACGACCAATTTACAGTCCGACTCCACTATGCACCAATCTAGCTGCCTCTTTTGATTGCCAGAGCTTCCAGAAGAGTCGGATTATGCACAGAAGGAAATCTAGCTACTCTCCAATCAACAAGTTTCCAATTCGACTCCCTCACCACCCGGGCCGTCCACTAGATTTGAGGAGCCCTGTTCTATTTTTTAGTTTGGGGCCCTGTAACTAAAACCCATTCAAACTTTTAACTTTAAAAAAAGATTATAAACGATTATAAAAAATTATAAAATGATTATAAACTGATTATATATACTTATATGATTATATGATTTTTTTTTAAATTTTGGGCCCTTCAAAGTGTGGGGCCCTATTCTATTGAGCAGCTTGCACACCTTAATGGCAGGGGCTGCTCACCACCATAGCACAAGTACCTATTCTACTTCTTCTATGAAAAGCAACATCAACATTTAATTTCAAGCATCGATAGGGAGGAGGAATCCAATGCACCTGCATCATACCTCTGAGCGAATGAGTTGAGTTAGACATAACAGAGGTCGTAGTAATATTTTCTTCACCATTGTGCGTTGCATTAAATTCAGACCATTTTGTTAAAGCCAAGTTAGTCACTTCATTTGCAGACATTTGAAGATTTTTAAAAATCAAATTATTTCGTGATTTCCATATCTGCCAAAGAAGACAAATACTGAAACCCATCACTTCTTGAGAAAAACCTCTTTGTTTAATAAGCTACAAAAAAGAAGACCATAACGATTGGTGAGAATTCCCAACAATAAAATTAACTCTCGTAATAGATGAGATTAAAAAGCTTTTCGTAAAGCTCCATAAAAAGTCCTGAAAACCAACTTAAAGGCTTGTGCTTTTATTGCAATAAGCAGAAATATGGTTTAAAAAAAGTCTATTGTGCTTTTATTGCAATCAGCAGAAATATGGTGTAAAAAAAGTCTATCTTATTGTTTTTCCAGTCTTATTTGGTACTTTATTTCTATCCTTTGCCTTGGTAGGATGTTTATTCATTCCCCGTGGAAAACACAATGAGCAATTTGCAAAAAAATTGACTACTTGTCACCATTATATTGTCTTGATGGAGTCGCTAATTTGTAGTATAATCATCATTTAAGGAACTGCTTGTCAAAAACTCGATTCACACTGGCATATAGTTCTGGCTACGCCAGTGTAGACTATCTAACGAGTAGTCAGCGAAGCTGCTCATGAGTTATAAAATTTTAAAATCACTATCTAAGCACTTTTTGGTTTAAAAATTATTTATTTATTTAGATTTATTTTCTTATAAGTTGTTGTCATAAAAGTAGCAACTTGATGATTTTTAAACAAGTAGAAGTCATTTCTGAAAATAAAAAATAAAAATTTAAAATAAATAATTTAAAAAAATAATACAACGAACAAAATTAAAGCAAAATATGAACATAAATATGAGCACCCTGAATTATCACTATCATGTTGATTTGATTGGAATTTTTCTCCCATTTATAAATTATTTAGTGTGTGGAGACCATGTCAATGGAGAAGAATAAAGTTATATTCAATATATTTTGTGCGTAAAGGACCCTTTACTTATTACAATCAATTCTAATCAATATGGGAAAACTAAGACCCATTTCACATGCAAAACAAAAATTTGATAATGACTTAACAACGTGAAAAGGATAAGTGGAGAGGATAGAAAGTACATTCTTCTATCTTGCACTTAATAATCTTCATATCGGGGTACTTTTTGCAATTACCTAATATTGAACTAGTTGGATTTATTCCAGTTTTATTTTAAAATGTTGGTTCAGTAAAAAAGGGTAAATTATCAAACAATTTTATTTTTACCTATAATCCGAACTCTAAAAGAAATTAATTACCGATTAACTGGGATGGATTTTTTACTATAAAAATGTTTGGTAGAAAAGACACGGAGAGAGTTATACATAACAAAGTTTCCTTTTCAACTTTATTTTAAAATACTATTATTTTATATTTTCACAATTTTATATCTCTCACATTATTTTTGGTTTTATATTAACATGGTTTAAATTTAATTACATTAATTGCATTTAAAAATAAAGTAAAAACTGAAAAGTATATATTTCTGTAATTTTTCAATGTGTCCAAAACTAATAATTATTATTATTGAAATGGTTAACGCTTTATCACCTAGTGCCGAAACTTTCTATATACATCTCTCTCCCTTCTCTATTTGTAATTAAGTGAAAAAAAAAAAACCCCCCATTAAACCAATAATTTTCAACTCTTTCATAAATTTCTATAGACATTGGCATAAGCGTTGACTCATCCTGCAAAATTCAAGGTTCTTATAGATATATAACTATGGACAAAAGTCAAACACATTTTTTTTAAAGATTCACAAATTTTTTTTAAAGATTCACAAAAATTTATAAACAACTTGTCATGTAGCGTCCTTATATACCGAAATAAACCTATAAGAGTGTTACACCTGTCTAATAATAATCATGCATCCACGTTTCATAATAAATTTTTTTGCGAAAGAAAAAATTGACAGAGCCTCTCCTATAATTTCAACATCCCAAGCGTCGGCATATCTTGTATTTTTGAGATTTTGTTTCATCATTTTAAAAAACACAATCAACAACCAACTCAATCTCAAGCACCATCCACATATATTTCACGCATATATCTCACAAATTCTATCAATAATTTATGCATAACTAAATTCTAATAATTAATTTACAATAATCCTCTAATAACTAGCATAATTTAAATTAATATTTACATTCCGAGTATTGATTATATTTTAATAAAAGTATACCCAAAAAATTGATATTTGATGTTAGCTGGCGGCTGGCTAAACTACTATTTGCTGCTATTCTACTTTCTTATCACCTGTGAATTAGACATGTAACTCGCTGAGCAATTACATCCAATAGATACTTTAATTATTGAAAACCAATATAATATAAAAACAGGTAGTATTTAAAACATAATTGACATACTCATTAAACGCATCAAGTGTAAATTAAATAAGCAAGATAAATCACATTTATTCAATTCTGCTGTTTGAGTAGCTCTACTAGGCATTTAGATGAATACAGGGATAAGGCAAATTGTATGTCTGTATAACTATATATCTGTATATCTATATATCTTTACAAATCTGAATGGCCACCGCCGAAGTCTGTATATAAATCTCAACGGCCATAGCTGGAGTCTGTCTGTATACCTCAACGGCCGTAGTCAGAGTCTGTATAAAAATAGGTAGTACTACTAAAGTATATGATGTATTATATCTTTATCTCACTAGTTCAGCTATACCTAAGAAGGGCATATATTTGCTAGACGTATGAGCATTTAACTGGGTATAATATTCAACTGTGTATTGAATATACTTTATCTTTCATAAAAAATTGCGTCATCATAAATATCCACTTTAAAATGTTGCTTTATCGCTTAAATTAAATAATACTTTCACATAACAAAGACATTTAATCTTTCTTTATTAAAGCACAGAAATTTCAGTCCTTATTAAACAATATTTCGTAAGAAAACACCTAAGCTATTATAGGTAATTGAATGATTTTCCAAAAATAAGTTTAGTTTACTCGTATATATATATTCCACAAAAATACATTTTGTATTTGAAAATATACTCTTTAATATAACAATTGTACTCATTTGAAATACTACTCAAATTTTAATAGAGAAAGCACTTAAAATTGTTTATTTACTAAAAATATAATTTCTGCCGAAAACCACAGGGGTAATTCGGCCTATAAGGTGTTTACGCATCAAATCTGTCACAGCTCAAACTTGAAATATTTATAGACTCTAAATAAAATAAAGAGCTAAGCTGTTATTTTGCATGTTATAGCAGTCCATAAATTATATTGATAACGAGTAACGAGAAGAATAAACCTTCGTAGTCACATATTAAACCAATAAACCTCTAGTAAATATAAAACAAACCTTTAAACAACAATAAACTGTAGTACACTAAATATAAATCCACGTAAATAAAATTTAAATTAAGTGTAATTCAAGTTAAATTAAATGCAAATTCACCAATTATTTATAGAATAGTTAATGGACATATTAGGATGAGAATTGATTGAGATTATTAACAAGTGGCAAACAAAACCATGTGAAGTGGTAGGAAAATGAGAAAACAAACAATTTAGAATGAAGACTTTTGGTGCATGATTTCATTAAATGACAGACAAGGTTGATAATGAAGGATTATAGAAGATAAGGATGTGAGGAAGTGAACAAATTAGCTCTGCCTATAAAAGGGATGCAAAGGAAGCCATTTTTTAAGCTTAAAAACCTAAGTAAAAATATGTTTTTATTACCAACTTTTAATCCGTCTGATGTTTTTAAAATCTAACACCACAAAACCACTCTTGGGATTCTGGTGATCGGGTTAGTTTGGAAAACGAGATTACTAACCAGCCGCCTTCAACCACTTATATCTCTCTCTCCGGTCATCATTCGATCAACCTAAGACCACCAATCGATCGGCGACTTCAAGAAGAAGAGATCGGTAGGTGGCTCGCCGAAAACCGTCGCCGGAATCGGAAGATATGGTATAAACCCCAAAGCAACTCTGCAACCCGCCGCGTGACCTGATTGCTGGAAAACCGGGTAAAGAAGATTATCAAAACACGCACAGTGGCTGCATTTTGACGCCGAATTTCGGTCTTGGTGCCTTTGTTTCCTGATATTCGTGTACCGACCCCAGGAGTTTCTTTCTGTTTACAAAGAGGTCCCTCCGCTCGAATTCTTTTAGGTAATCAGCCCCTAAACTTATTTTAGCTTTTCATTTTAGTCCAACAGCTTATAAATTTAATTATTTTGAATTTATTTTAAGGATTTAATATTTTTAAGGACCTAAATAAATTATAAAGACATTAAATTAAGCTTAATATCCTAAATTAAATTTAATTAGACCATGAGAAACCCAAATATTTATTTTGGACATTGGACAATTATGTTGGACAAAAATTATTTGACATTTATTTTGGACTATATTCTTTGGATATTTTAAGGACAATTAAGAGAATTCCATTCTAAAAATTTAAATAGGATAAATGGAAATATTTGAACATATAGCATACTTATAATTATATGGACGATCTTAGGACCATCTGGAACGAAGGAAATAGAACCGAAACTCAAAGGAAAAATAGAATAAATGAGCCAGAAGGATGTTTGATACTTTAACTTTGAAAAGCTTATAATTTTATTTTTGTGTTAATTATTATTCTTAATTTTTGAGTGATGATTTTATTTGATTAATTATTATTGCTTTAATTAATTTTTATTTGGGATTTAAATTAATGTTTGTCACTTCAATATTTTATAGATCGGATTATACTCTGAAATTTTGACATAGATATTATTTTTAGCAAAAATGATTATTTTGATAATTAAGTAATGTTTGATATGAATATTTTAATAAAGTTATTTTTAATTCCGGAAACGAATGTTTTCAAGAATTTTATATATTGAAATTAAGTTAATTTTAGGCAAGTCTAAGTACTTAAAATAACTTAGAAAGTAATTTTTCAAATAAAGAAAGAAATGTTCACAAATAAGTAAAAGAACTTTTATTTTTAATTTCAAGTGAAATTTTACAAAAAAGATTATTTATCAAAAAGACACTAATATACTTTTGATAAAATATCGTATTATTGAAGATAAACTTATTTTTGATAAAAATATTGTGATAAATAAATGTTTGATTTTTTAAATGGATATTGTGATGGTATTTATTTTTGAAAAATTTCAGAAAGCAGTAAGTCCAATATTTAGTAAATTTGTAAATTCCTCACATATCCAGTAAATATTTATTGCCCTACTTAGGATAAATTGAACTAATGAAATAAGGTTATGATGCATCATATTCTAAGTAGTACTCGAATTTTTGAATTGATTAAATAGTGTTATAGATTGAATCATGATAGAGAACAAATTTCGATACAGATTTGAATAATAGCGGCTACGGCCGTGAAATTGATTGTATTGAATTTTGAATACGGCTATTTGAATTGAAATATAGAATTCTGAATGTGCGTGGGAAATACCATGTCATACAGAAATTCAGACAGTGACTTATCCCTATGTTCATCTAAATACTTAGTAGAGCCAACTAATTGACAAATAGAGTATGGAATTAATTTATTAAATTCTTTTCCATTATTTATGTTACGATAGTGTGGATGAAATTTAATTTTATGATTTATTATGAAATGTTATTTGAATATTTTAAATATATTTTTATTACTGTTGAATTTTAAATTATTATTGCTTTTCAATAGTTAAAGTATCCACTGGGCATAATTGCTCAGCGAGTTAAATGTTTTAACTCATAGGTATTAACGAAGGAATGTAGATTTGCGGACCGTGTAGACAAGTCAGCTGTCTGCCAGGTTTGAAGATATTATACTGGTATATCCCTATTATAAATAAGGATTAGATGGCATGTACTGTGACCTTATTATGTTGTGTAAGACTTAATACTCTCATCTGTGTATAAATAATGTGAGTGTGTGTATTTGACATTTGGTTTATTAAATAAAATGAACTCTTGAAATAAAAAAAATATATATATTTTAGATATTTGTTGAGTTCGTTACTGTGCAAGTGAGTTCTGTCAAAAGAGTCTGGGATTTAAGTGGGACCGTTGTGACCCTCCAGTCTTTCATGGGAATCTATCTTGGAATGGTGTTCTGTCTAGAAAATTTCTTTGAGAACTTTCCTGGGAACTACCGAATCAGTTAACTCTCGACAAGTAATAGTTAATTAAATTATATAAAAAAAAATATTTAAATACTAAAGTATAGACAGTGTAGTTCTCTTATGGATTTACTACGATAAGTCTATAAGGGGCGCTACAAAATCTCTGTTTCGATCTCAAAAATCTATTTTTAAATTTTTTATATAGTGTATAGCAAATATAAAGTTTGTTTTTCAAATACCCATTCTGAAGACAATTTAAAAATTTGCAGAAGTTTTGTTGAAAACAAGGATTTTTAGGCAAATATCAATTAAATCAAATTTCACATATTCTACATAAATTTTTACATACAACACATATATTTAAACATAAATAATCTTTTAAAGAAGTAATGTTTAACAAAACATGCAATAAAAATTAATAAAATGCAAATTTTTCAAAAGTTAAAGTATCAGACCTCCTTCTAGCTCTTCTATTCTATTTTTCTCTTTAAGTTTCGGCTTCTCTTCCTTTTTCTCGAACTTCTCTAGCATCATTCATATACAAAATTTGTAAGAACGTCTAATAACTTGTGTTCTAACTTATTTTTTTTTTCAAAAAATATTCATTCTCTTTTCTATATCCATTTTCTTTACATGTACTTAAGTTTAACTTAGGCAAAATCTCTTCTATATATGTACATAATCTCTATTCATATAAAACTTAACAATGAACTAATTAATCATATCCTTAAAACATATATCTAGCTTCAGTTGATATTAATTTCAACAAATTCCATAAATGGGTACTATTCACCTTCTACCCATCATTCAATTTCAAGAGCAAATATCATATTTCCTTTAAAGTTTAACACCTTATAGTTGATTAGCCAGAAGATTAGAAGTTAGAACAAGGATTAAAGGTAGAAAACTTACAAAATTTTCTCTCTTTTTCCCTTGTTGCCGCCACTTTGAATTCTGAAAATTTATTTTTCAAAATTTAGTTTCTTTAGATAGGTGTTTTTTTCAGAGCAATTTTCGAAGCAAAAATTTAGGATAGCTTCCGTGAATGCTAGAACTTTCCTTTACGTTCCCTTAAGGCAAAATCCTGGGCGAGTCTCGACTTTGGACATGATTTAGGCGTTCTTTTGGCCAATTCATTAATCCTTTTACATTTATCCCACCTTTACGTTACCGTTCTCTTAACCCTTTCTAGCCTACGAAGTATGCTAAATGTGTACTCTTAAATTCTTTTCGTAGCACACAATATAACTATATAACCAAAAGCCCTGTGCCTACCACCCTTTTTGCGAGAAAATAGTCTTTATAATTTTTGTTGAGCATATGCATGTACTTTTTATTTAGGAGTTGACGCAAGTGAATTTTTGTTTAATGTCATCGGTTAAGAGTCAAGTTTTAAGCTTTTGGGAATAAATGACACTTAGAGTCCATTGTGTTTAAATAGTTGTTGGATTCAAGTGTAGTTGCAAATAAGTCAAGGTTTTGGTTTCCATAGAAAATAAAAAGAAGAATGAAAAAGAAAAGAAAGAAAAAAAAAAGAAGAAGAAGAGAAAAAAAAGTGAAAAAAAAAAGAATAAGTTGTCAATTCAGTTCATTATAGTTAAAGTTAATGTTCTCGTTTTAGGTCGCATTTTTCGTCTTGCGGGTTTAAAGGGTAGTTAGTTGTGCATTGCTCCATTGACATTACTTGTTAAAGACTTGTTTTCTCATATTTCTTTAGCCTTACGTTATCCTTTCTTTTGTAACATTCACCCTAGCCTAACCCTAAGTAAAAACCTTCTGATCCTTTATTGAGAGTTGTCCTACATTAGTGGAGAGGGAATTTGAAAGAGAGGTTATGGACATTCACTGATTTTATTTTATTGAAGCTATGAATGTATGTTTTTAAGGCTTTGTTAATTGCTTGATAAAATGCTTGTTGATTTAAACTTCGAATGGTATGCATTTTAAGAATTCTTAGTGTAACCTTTTCCAATTGAGTTCATAATGATGGAATGATATTGATGGTTGAGTTTTCAATTGCGATGTTGAATTGTTTGGGGAACTTGCTTGTGTTGGATTGGATTTTAAAGTGAAGTATGTAGTCTCCTATACAGATTTGATTTTGACTTTGAGTCATACTTAAAGACAAGCATAGGATAAGTGTGGGGAGATTTGATAACTTGCAAATCCAACATGTTTTTAGTACCTAATCTTATGCTTATTTGGTATTTAATATGCTTAATTGTGGGATTTTATTTAGTTTTTCTTATTTTGATTAGGAATTGTTGGATTTGACAAAAATGAAGCAAAAAGAGCATAATTAATCGAGTTTTGAACATTGGCATCAAAGTCAAAGCTAAATGGACATTTTTGACGCTGTCAGGAGTTAGCCTTGCCCAAGGCTAACTGGTGAAAGAAGCACTGCGGGCTGGAATTTACCTGGCTACTGGCCCACATTTTTAACAGCCATTTTACACTTGAATTACAGTTTAGGAAGGAGTCTTGAACACTATTTTGCTGCCCAATTTTGTTATATTTATGTGGGGCCCAATTTTATTATTATTTAAGCACAATTTAGTTCTTTAAGAGGGCATCATATTTTCACCCTTAATTAATTAGGTTTTATTTCATCAAGAACAACAACATTTTCATGGCCATGCGTGGCTAAGTTTCTTTCTTCAGTCAAGGGTTAATTCAAGGTTCAAGTTTTTTACGATTGTGAGACCTTAATGTTTTTTAATACTCTTTGATTAATATATTAGATTTATGTCTTTTCTATAGCTTATTAGGAAAACATATCCTTAGTTTATTTCTGTTATTTATTTAAACAAGGCCCGTTGTTCATTTAATAGGAATTTGCATAGCTAATTAACTAGGCTAAATCCGTAATTGTTTAGTCGAATTGATATAAGTGACGATTGATATAACTTGATTGTAACCAGGCTTTTGGGTTATATTAAGTGAAGGTATATTCTAATCTAAATAAATTCTTGTAGTTTTTGTTGATTAGGGCAGGGCCTTTCTAGTTTTTAATGCAATTTGCAAATTAAATCTTTCGTCATACGTAGAGTTTTTTTGTTGATTAGGGGATGTTATTAGATCGTATCTTAATAACTTAAGATTAAAGAAAGATTAGTTGGATCGTCGTACTTTTTGACTATAACTTATCTATAATATTTAATAAAAGAGTTATCTTAGAGTCGATGATCAATCCAATGAACTTTATACTGCGGATTACCGTTGACTGAGCTTGTTTCCCATTGATTTTCAAATTTTATTTTACTTTGCTGCCTATTTTCATTTTAATATTTAATTTTAAAAAATCCTTTGTTTTTACTTTAAGTTTTCAATTTTCTATTTCGATTCTGGTTAGCCTTAGGCAAGGCTAATCCCTTGGGTTCGACCCTTCTAATCCTATTTGCACATTTCTTTGTCTAATTTGGAAGAGTAGGTTTTTATTTTTGGTGGATTTAACACCCATCACCCTTAATCAGACTGCTATCCATTTGATTTTCAAATTCAAAATCGCCCCCCCCCCTAATAATCGGTCCCCAAGTCTCATATGATCTTTTCCCTTTGATTCGGCCTTCAAATCTCCTTCCTTTTATTCATCAAAATCCCTTTTCTGTTTTCTATCCAAAGCACAGACCAAAACGCAGCACAACAACAGAGATGAAAGACGCCAAAACGATGTGTCTTCCTCCATCTCAATGTTCACTTAAGCACAAGACAAAATGGTGCATTTCATCTTAAAACTCCTCCACCAAAACGTGCATTTAACTAGACCCAGCATCTCACTCTGCCCCAAAATGCAACCTAACGGACAACACAATTTCAATTAAAATGCTTGCTTAATTCCATTTTAATCCTCAAACTCTGCATTTTGAACCTAATTAGCCCTTGAACTCCTAATGGCATTGAAAAATTATCATCTTGGCTCCATTCTTGTGTTATTTCTGTCCCTTTTATAAAGTGCTCAATTAAAACCTGTGACATAAAAATTTATAAGTTAAGTGCTACAAAAATAAATTAATCACTAATAGATGCAAAATTAAGCAATAATTCTATAAAAATGTTTATATTTTTAGCAGTTAACAACTTCCACACACTTAGGCGTTTGCTTGTCCTTAAGAATAAATAAATAACGAATCAACAAGGTTGCCCATTCTACCTAGACTCATGACAAATGAAAACCTCGGCCTCAAGAATAGCAAAAAGTCATGCGTATAGTGCCAATTAAATATGCCTTTACTTTCAAAAATAATTCACAAATTGTTAAACATGACTGCAAACCAAGCAAAGACTGTGTGTGTGTGAATTAATACGTCATGAAAGAAACAATGAAATCAACTACATTGCCTCACTCACCCACATACCAATCCGGAACCACAAACACAAAGTAATTTTATTTCAAAACATGCAAAAATATTTTTAACACAAGATGATTACTATAAAATCTTTTTAGTGCTATTATGTGTGTTTTACGCTCCATCCCAACTATTTTATAGGTGCTAATGAGTGCGTTTTACGCTCCATCACAAAAAATTTTAAAACTCAATTGATTGCTACAAACTAGCTTAAAAGGTCCCCTTTAATGTGTGCATTTGTAGTTATTTAGCTTCCACCTATAGGTGAATCCTATTACCAGGAATACCCATAAAGTGGTGCTTTGCATACTCATATCTTAAATAAGACATAGGAGCAGAATATTGAAGATTCAATTTAAGTTACCAGTTTAGGTTCAATCAAATAAGAAACACCATTTAATAACAAAATTAAATTTAAGTAATCAAAAATAAATTAAATTAAACAAAACGACTCTGTACCAACAGTTCCAGACTCTCCGTACACAACAAGAGGTAACGTCAGTTTATATTCATAATTTCCTCAAAACATACGGATAAGTGCTAAAAAAAGGGTTTCAAACTCAATTCACAATCATGCTAAGAAAAATTTTAGCTTAAAATATAGCATATTAATCGTTACCACTTGCACGACGTCAACTACATAATTCCGTCATAGATAAAAAACTACTCCTAGGTAAAATGTAGAATACACTTATGAATCGAAACAATTAAAGCACACAAAACAACATCTTCTTTCCACACTTAAGTGTTACCACGTGACGCAGCGGAGATTAACGAAACAAAGATAATTCTATTAGACTGTTGATTGAACAAATTCAATGTCAGCTAACAGCTTCTAAGATCCATTGATTCACAAGGAATGCTAGAACTCAGACATCCAAACACAAAATTTGGGAAAACGGAAATAGGGTTCAAAATTCATCAAAAACTCCCCTTACAATGTTGAACGGCTAGACTACAAATAGAAAAGAAAACAACATAAAGAAACCCTAACTAATAACAATATAAAAATACCAAAACACCCCTATAATTAAATCCTAATTAATCTTAATTTATTTATCCATCAATAAAAATGGCCTGCATCACCACGTATAGTAATAATAACGGAAAAATAGGCCAAAAAGGAACAAAGCAAAATAGAATATTGCAACACGGCATCATAATTCAAAAAAAAAAAACTCAAAATTTCAGCAAAATTCCTAAATTAAACCCCTCTCCACACTTAAATCACACATTGCCCTCAATGTGAAATGAGGCACAAACAAATATAGAGGGTGGGTCTAAAACATGAAAAATCAAAGTGGGAGGGTAGTAAAGAAACTGCCCTGAAAATGCTGAAAATCCAAACTTCAACTGCTCGCGATTGGCGAAGTGGAAGAAGAATGCTAATGGTATCAATCAGTCAAACGGTGGCAAATGCAATACAGTAATAGCGAAAATCTGCAAAAAGAAAATAAACAAATGAATAAATAAATAACAAAAATAAATAAATAACAAAAATTAAAATTTAATTGTAAAAATAAAAACGCTTTATTCAAAGTCCTCAAACTAGACGTTGCAGAATTTCATCAAAATACGATGTCCTCTCGTAGAGCATATCATAAGACACCACTACGGTTCTTTATTGAAAATGCCCTCAAGACTGCCTAAATTTAAACATCTCTTGCACATGAAATCAACAACATTAAATTCACAAAAATAGGTTTGGGAAAAATTTACATTCTGCTCCTTGAGAAGACTGTATGAGGATTATGCTGTCGACTGTAAAAATGGATCCACAAATGTTAAATTTAAAATTGAAAATTCAAGAATTGGTTTGACAATCGACTCCTTTACTTCAAGTTCACCTACGTCTTCTTCTACCTTATTTTTTTCCTCGTCAATTTCTACTACACATTCAGATTTCACTTCGCTTTTCATTTCTGTTCCTAACTCTCCTTCAAACTCAAGAGAGTCAAGAGAGTCGTGCAGAGGGATTTTATGACTATTCATGAATGCATTATAATCGAATTCAGCCATTTCATTAAATAAACATATAAGCTCCTTATAGCTTCTATTCCAAAATGTACTGCTAGTGGAAAAGAATTCCATCTGACACCCAGTTGGATGTTTGTTCATCTAATCCCTAATGAAGTGAAGTGTTAGTGGCCTATTCGAGTAACCATGACAAGAAAACTCACTAACAAGTTGATTAAACCTATCCCAAATAGCATAGAATGACTCATTTTGTTGTTGATAAAAATTCTAAAAAATTGTCTGATGACAACTCAAAAAATTCATGAATACAGCAAAGAAAATGAAATAGCTAGATAAATAAAAATCAAGAGTTCCTAATATCCTAGTCCCCGACAACGGCGCAAAAAATTTGTTCGCCTAAAAATGTACTATCCAAAAGCGACCCACAAGTATACGGTGCAATTGTAGTATTTCGATAGCAACCAAGGTCGTATTCTCTCAAGGACTAATGATTACTAGTACTAACTCTCTTTCGATATATCCGGCAAATCGAACGTGATCAAATTGATTGCTTTAAAAGTAAACGAACATGCGCAAAAGTAACTCACTTCCAACAAACAAGAGTAATAGTAATTTACAAGTAAAAACGAGAGCAATATCATGAAAGAAAGTCTAGGGATTATAATTCGTAAATTAATCATTTATGATATCTAAAACACCCAATTGATTATTCTAAAATATTTATTTTTCGAAAATTCGACAATAAAACGAATTCTAATAGCTTTCGCATTCATAAAATTCAATTTATCAAAACCAAATACTTTACTTAAAACTTATATTTCTAATTCATTTTAAGTTCTTAATTAGATATTATCAGGTAATGAATTTTAACTCTTGCTCCTTGAAACAATTGGTAGCTAATCAATTGTCCCTAAGCATTTAATCAATCCAATTAAGGAAAATCAGCACAATCAAACGAGATCAAAGTTCAATTCTCATATCAAAATTTTCCTTCATACATCCCCTAGACTACAATCAAATTGAGCACATATTCATAACAATTTCAACAGATTCAAGTCATAGAATCATTCTCAAGGTACAGAAATTCAATTCATAGCTGTCAATACAATCTCAACATAATCAAATCTCAAGTTCATCTCCAAATCCAATCTCAATAACAGAATCAACTAATCAACAACATAGCAATCTCAATAGAATCAATAGATTGCAAAAAAAAAAAAACTGTACTAGAGTTTACAGAATTCTTCTGCCCTAGTCATGCCCAAAACGCACAGTTTTGGTTTGCTTCTGTCAACTCTGACGTTTTCAGACCAAGAGTTTCCTTCCTATTCCAATGGAGTTGAATCCCAATTTCTGGTGGTGATCCCAACTTCCCAGCCTCTGCTCTACAATCTCCTGTGGTTAAGCTCTCACCTCCTTTGAAGTTGGTCCCTTGTTTCGATTCTGGAACTGTTCTCTCTCTCTGCGTTATTTTCCTAATCTCTTTCTGCTCTATTTACCAATGATCTCTCTGCTCCCTTCAGCTCGCTATCTTCTTCGTCACCGAATGTTCCTCCCCTTAATTCTCGATTCCCTTTTCCGGTGATGTAGTTCTAGTTCGGGCTTCTTTTGAATACATGGTTCCCTTTACTGGCCGGATTCCTCTATAAAACTCAAACCCCTCTCTCTCGTTACCTTCAATCCTCCTTTTTTTCTTCTTCGATCTTCCTTCCTCCTTTAATCAGACTGCTATCCATCTGATTTTCAAATTCGAAATCGCCCCCCATAATCGGTCCCCAAGTCTCATCTGATCTTTTCCCTTTGATTGGGTCTTCAAATTTCCTTCCTTCTATTCGTCAAAATCCCTTTTCTATTTTCTATCCAAAGCACAGACCAAAACGCAACACAGCAATAGAGATGAAAGATGCCAAAATGACGCGTCTGCGTCCATCTCAGTCTTCACTTAAGCACAATGCAAAATGGTGCGTTTCATCTTAAAACTCCTTGGAAAAAAAAAAAATCTTAAAACTCCTTCACCAAAACGTGCGTTTAACTACTCAGCATCTCACTCTGCCCCAAAATGCAACCTATTCTCAACAAAACGCAGCGGATAACACAATTTCAATTAAAATGCTTGCTCAATTCCATTTTAATCCTCAAACTCAGCATTTTGAACCTAATTAGCCCCTGAACTCCTAATGGCTTCCAAAAATTATCATCTTGGCTTCATTTTTGCATGCTCAATTAAAACCTGTGATATAAAAATTTACAAGTTAAGTGCTACAAAAATAAATTAATCACTAATATATGCAAAATTAAGCAATAAATCTATAAAAATGTTTATATTTTTAGCACTTAATAATGTTAAAATCAAATCTTCTATTAAAAGATACAATTATGTTCTATATTGACATGCTGTGATTGTCTAAATGCTTAATCTTATTTCTTTACCTAATTGAAATTAGTTATAGGTTATTACGCTCTATCCTCCTTAAGAAATTCG
Organism: Croton laevigatus; assembly: GCA_949640765.1. Classification (NCBI taxonomy): domain Eukaryota; kingdom Viridiplantae; phylum Streptophyta; class Magnoliopsida; order Malpighiales; family Euphorbiaceae; genus Croton; species Croton laevigatus. Next base: position 6,236 of record CATIWJ010127922.1, on the reverse strand, counting down.
CCCTCAAATTTTAACTAAACATGCATCTATTGTAAAATCTTACAACAAGGTTCTTATTTTATTTATTATAACCTTATACATAATCATTTATCATCAAACCAATACCACAAAGGAGCACTTTTTATTGACAACAAAAATGGTACTATCTTATGGTTTTAGACTTAACTTCTCTTTTTTTTATCTTGCGTCTACTTTAGACTTGTCTTATTTATAATTATATTGCACCAAAATTTTCTATAAGCATATGAGGCTGCTATAACCTTGAGAGCATAAAATTAAATTTTTTTTTTTGTTTAAATTTCTCTGCCTTGACATAATTGTGCTTTCTAGCAAATTCATATTTTACTCTATTTTGTTTATTGGCACACTAGTGTTCTATTCTACAAGCTAACTTCATTTGGTTACCAAATGAAAACTAATTTGTCCTCCTTTTATTTCTTTTATCCCCTTATTATGTGAAGTATTTATTTACTTATCAAATCATTAATCAAGAGTTTCTTTCTCATTTCATTATTTGGTCACAAACCTTACAATTACTGCTTTTCTATTCTTTACTTTGGCATTTACTTTAACTTTAATCTTAACTTCAATCATTTATTGATTTCCTTAACTCATTCAAATTCAATATTGCTTCCTACTACATCTGTAACTTCTTTACATCATTTCTTCCATATAGAACACTTTTTCTTTCTAACATTTGATGCTTTACACTTAAATACTTTTATCTAATTTATATAACTATCATTATTTCAGTTCTTCCATACATGATTCAATCTTTTTAATCACTTATGATTCTTGTTATTCTTACTTTTGAGCGTATGCTTTAACTCATATTTTTACTTGATCTTATTTCTTAATTATTCATAAACTTTCTAACTCATTCAGTGTTAGTCTTGCTTTCTTTTCTTCTTCAGTGTTCACTTCATATTATTGTATATTTGGTACTTAAACTAATTTTACACTTGTTCTTTACATGTATGTACTTTACATTTCATTCTTCTATACCAGCTTAAGTACATATTCTACATACCCTTAGCCTAAATTCATATATTATCCGTGAGTTTTCTTTCCTATATCAAGCATATTTAAAAGATTTTCTTATTCCATATTACTCCCTTCCTTAACAGGCCATAAGAACTCTACTTCTTGAAATAAAATCAATATATACATACGAACTCACCCATCTATTACACTTAATAACAATATCATCGATTAAATAACTTTATCATTCAAATTACTTTTCACGTCATACTAAAAGAATCGTATAGAAATGGACAATTCCTATGCTCCAGGGTATTCCTAAATCCTATTGACGCATTACTTAACCTACCTTTTCCTCTCATACCACTTTTGTCACAACCCGAAATTGGGGGCTGCTACGCTCCTAGGGCAGGGGTAAGCATAAGGCCACCAACCACTTGTAGGAACCATGCATTAATACATTTTCAGCAAAAATCTGGCATGGTACTGGCTATTTAATCATCAAACCTAGGATCGCAACCTGTGGATAACACTTCCAATACATACATAATCTTTCAACACTAGTAACATCAATAATCACATCAAACTCAAATATCTATTATATTTGATAAACTAATCATAAGATGTTGGATATCTAATTAACACATGTAATAACCATGGAGCTTCTAAAACACTTACTTGACTTTTGTCTAGTAGCATTTCTGAGGTTCTTGTAGCAATCACTTTCAGTGTCTAACTAGAAAAGGGTTTTATTTTTAAAATAAAAAGGGGTGATTTTTGTTGCCATTATTTTTATATTTTTAATTAGTTTTAATGCACAAAATAAGGTTTCTTTAAAATAGATTTTCATGGTAAAAGTAAGAAATAGTCTACCAAAATTGAGCATTCCCATTTATTGTGAACCTTTAATCACTTCCTTTTAGTAAATGAACTTGTTATTTTAAAATAATAATAATAATAATAATTCTAAAAGCTTAATCTATACTTCAAGCAGTCAAGAGCTGAAGGCACATCATTTTTTGTGTGTGTTTTTTTTCCAAATTTTTGGCCTTCAATTTCAACTAATACATACTTTGAAAGCCACCTTTGATCAAGTCCATTTGATATGTTGCTTTAGTAAATTGAAATTACCCTTTCACTTTGGTGTCATTGAATTTAGGGATGACAGCTGGAAAGGCTTTTGTGGATACCCATAATGATATGTCCCATTTTGATCTACATATATAATGACAAATGGGTAATGTGGTTTGCCGGTTAGTTAATATGAAGTACCCGTTGCGAGGCGAGGCAAGGAGGGGAAGACAAATAATTAGCCTATATATATATATATATATATATATATATGGTGGACCCTTGCCTTCCCCAAATCACACATTCTATTTCATGAATGTTTGATACTAATATAAGTGTATTATTGTGTATCATTTCAAATGGATGAAACCTAACTTGCCATTGTTGTTGGATTCAGTTTATTTTAACCATATTTTTCTTCTTCCGTCCTAAAGAATTAAAACCATATAAGTCAAATTAATTAATTATCCCATTTAAGACTTAATAGATTATAATATAACCTAACCATCAAGTTAAATCAATCCCTTGCATGACTAGAAAATGGATTCTTCTTTCAAACCAATTTTGAATTTTAATTATTTTATTTGATCAGCTACCGGTAGAAATTTTTGTTAAATGTTACAATTTTTGAACTTTCTATTTATACTTTGTAGAAAAAATTTATTAATTTGTATCTTTTTTTCCTGAAAATTATAAATTTGTATCTTCTTCCTTGATGAAAATCTTTGGATGCTCTACACTTAAATAATGTTATCTAAATTATATAACTATCATTATTTCAGTTCTTCAATACATGATTCAATCTTTTTGTTAAATTTTTACTGTGTATTTCTATTTCATTTTACATTTTTTTTTTAATCACTTATGATTCTTGTTATTCTTACTTTTGATCGTATGCTTTAACTCATATTTTTACTTGATCTTATTTCTTAATTATTGATAAACTTTCTAACTCATTCAGATTTAGTATTGCTTTCTGTTCTTCTTCAGTGTTCACTTCATATTATTGTATCTTTGGTACTTGAACTAATTTTACACTTATTCTTTACATGTATATACTTTACATTTCATTCTTCTAAACCAGCTTAAGTTCATATTCTACATACCCTTACCCTAAATTCATATATTATCTGTGAGAAAGGATTTGTTTCAATCATAAGCTTTAGTTTCCTATATCAAGCATATTTAAAAGATTTTCTTATTCCATATAACTCCCTCCCTTAACAGGCCATAAGAACTCTACTTCTTGAAATAAAATCAATATATTCATGTGAACTCACTCATCTATTACACTTAATAACAATATCATCAATTAAATAACTTTATCATTCAAAGACTCTTCAAGACATACTAAAAGACATCGTATAAAAATGGACAATTCCTATGCTCCATGGACAATTCAACGTATTTGCCTCTGAAATGGCAAACACAATAAGCAGATTTTGACTGCTTGTCACCATTATATTGACTTGATTAGGAGTAGACTTAACCACGTAGCTACATGGGTTTATGTGGGTTCACACTTCAAGCTAAAATTTTTCTTTGGTTGCCGAAAAAATTTACTCCACCCACATCATATATGATAATAATTCTTTATATAATATTTTATTAATAAAAATAGAATGAAATAGACTCTGACGTGCTGTACCACACCCACAACACATCTATCTACCCCGTTTAAAAAAAACAAAAAAATCTTTTCAAAGAAGGTTGCCTTCCTCCTCCCTGTTTCTCATCATGGAGGTTTAGTAATGGTACCGGTTGTCAAAAACTCGATTCACAGTAAAAAATAGTTCTTGCTACGCCACTGTAAACTATTTACTGAATAGAGCGATAAATGAGCTAAGCTACTCATTAGTTATAAAATTTTAAAATTATTTTTTAAGTACTTTTTGGTTTAAAAATTATTTATTTGTTTAGATTTATTTTCTTATAAATTAGTATTCTTATAAAAGTAGCAACTTGATAATTTTTCAAAATATAGAAGTCATTTCAAACACTTTAACGACTTAAATCCTAAAATATCAGAAAATAATAAATAGAGATTTAAAAATAAAAAGTTTTAAAAAATAATGCAATGATAAAATTAAAGCAAATTATGAACATAAATATGGAGTAACTTGAATTATCACTATTATGTTGATTTGATTGGAAATATTTTTTTTCCCCATTTATAAATTATTTAGTGTGTGGAGAATATGTCAATGGAGAAGAATAAAGTTATATTCAATATATTTTGCGTGTAAAAGACCCTTTACTTATTACAAGCAATTCTAATTGATATGCAAAACAAAAATTTTATAATGACTTAACAACGTGAAAAAGATAACTGGAGAGGATATAAAGCACACTAAACTAGTTGCATTTAATGAACTTCATATTTAATAAACTTCATATCGGTTAATCTTTTACAATTATCTAACAATGAAGTAGTTGAATTTAATACAGTTCTATATTAAAATGTTGGTCAGTAAAAAATGGTAAATTACCAAATAATTTTATTTTTACCTATAAACCGACCTTTAAAATAAATTAATTACGGATTAAGTTGGATGAATTTTTTACTATAAATTCTTTAGTTGTATGGTAGAAAGAATACGAAAAGAGTCATACATAACAAAATTTCCTTTTCAACTTTATTTTAAAATACTATTATTTTATATTTTCTCAATTTTATCTTTCTCACATTATTTTTTGTTTTTATATTAATCGTGGTTTAAATTTAATTAGATTTATCACATTTAAAAATAAATTAAAAATTGAAAAGAATATATTTCTATAATTTTTCAGTGATCCCAAAACTAATAGTAATTATTATTCCTCAAACGGTTAACATTCTACCATCTGGTGTCAAAGCTCCAAGAATCAAATCCACATATGCCTCTCTTCCATTTCCCCTCCTCCACTTACAACTAAGTCATGAAATAACACCCATTAAAGCAATAATTTTCAACTCTATCATAAATTTCCACAAATATTGGTATGCGTTAACTCACCCTACAAATTCAAGATTCTTATAGATATGTAATGAATGGATAGAATTCAAACACATTTTTTTAAAAGATTCACAAACATTTATACACAACTTATTAATTTATGAACAACTTATCAATATTTGTATCACACGTGTAAAATAAGTTAGATCGGACTTATTAGAAATGCATACAGAATAAAACTATCATAGTATCAAACACAACTTAGTTTAGTTAATCAGTTAATAGTAATCTTTTAACATTGCTGATCTAAGTATGATTTCATTTTTTTTCTTTTTTGTTTGGCAAAAGAAATGCATATGTTTGATAAGTTTACCTTTGAAATTTTTACTCTCTTTGGTCCCAACTAAGAATTTTCTTTTGAAAAAAATACCTAATTACTACACAGTCCCACTTTAAAATTTTTAAAAATGTGACTTTTTAATCAACTAATTACTCCCAATTAGGGTGTGCCTGATTGCTTGGTCATTCTACCTTCTACGGAGATAGTGAGATGTGAAAATCTTGAGTTCGACTTCTTCCTACCTTTTACAGAGATAGTGGGATTTGAAAATCTCGAGTTCGATTCCTACCAATCACATAGCATCAATTTGTTAGTTAGAGGAAGGTTACCTATGTTGTGTAACTCACACTATTATTCACTTAATTATTAATTTCCTCTACATAAAAAAAAATTTAATAATTGCTCTGAAAGTAGTACCAAAATATTAGAAAAAAATAATGGAATCACGTAATAATTTTAATTTTTTTTTTGTGCATTATTTAGAAAAGATAAAACCAGTTAAGTAAACAAGAAATAAGATGAAAATAATTTTAAAAGAAAGAGTTAAATATTGCTTCAATAATTAATAAATTTGTATATTCTGTCCTGACTTATTAGTTTTCTCTATTTGACTTATAAATCATCATTTCAATCTATAAATCATAAACCAATCCTCTCCAAAACCAAATAAAGAATAGTTTAACATGTCATCCTCCTTCGTCTCCCTTACTATTATTATTCTTATATTTTCTTTTGGTTCCACTGCTGCTGTTAAATCTTAGATTGATGCTCTTCTAACATGGAAGGCTAGTCTTGATAATCATAGCCAATCTGTCCTGTCTTCTTGGTCTGCTTCCAATTCTACTCCTTGTTCTGGGTTTGGTATTCACTGCCGTAAAGATAAATCTGTTTCTGCCATAAGGATTTCA
>CATIWJ010127883.1:0-10204 GCA_949640765.1 Croton laevigatus | reverse complement strand
TTAATGTTATAATCATTAGATTATTGTTTCAACTAAATAATTAAAAAAATAAGCATGGTTCCAGCATAACAATTTTTTCAAACAAATTTTTCCTGTATATAAATTCATCAGAGAGTGCTATGGTATTTCTTGTTAAAGCTGCGTTGTTTCGAAAGGTAAATGAGTCCCTAAACGTCTTTGCTGATTATTTTCCAAAAATCCCGTTCATTAGCCAAGGGCTCGCACAAGGTCCTTCTCTGACGGGGGAGGGCTCGAGCCCATCTGTGCCATGGGCTATGCCCTTGTAATTATGGCTGTTGTTCCCATAACAAGTTAGAGGAGGCTGTGGATATTGTTCGCCTGATGTTTTTACTTACAATATATTATTAAATGGGTTTTGCAAAGAATGTAGGATGGATGAGGCATTGAAGTTAAATGGTGAGATGGAAAATTTAATGTTGTTGCCTAATGTTTTTATTTATCACACTTTGATAGATGGCTTATGCAAAGAAGGGTTGCCTGATGAGGCATTTAGATTAAAAGACGAGATGGAAGATTTGGAATTGTGGCCAAACGTTGTTACTTATAATTCTTTGATTGATGTATTATGTAAACAACATAAGGTTGATGAGGCATTTAAGTAGAAAAATGAGAAGGAAAATTTCAAAATATCTCCTAATGTCTTTACTTATAATATACTGTTAGATGGATTATCTAAAGAAGGCTGCATTGACGAGTCATTTAAGTTGAAAAATAAGATGGGAAATTTCAAATTAACTCTTGATGTCTCTACTTATTGTATATTGATTAATGGATTATGTAAAAAGGGTGAGGTTGATGAGGTACTCAAGTTAAAGTATGAGATGGAAAACTTAAAGTTGTTACTTATAGTTCATTAATTGATGGATTATGTAAAAAGGGTAGGGTTGACCAGGCACTCAAAGTGAAAGATGGGATGGAAAAGTTCAAGTTGGTGCATGTTACTTATACTTCATTAATTAATGGATTATGTAATGAAGGCAGGATTGAGGAGGAATTAAAGTTAAGAGAGGAGATGAAAAGTTTCAAATTATTACCTAATGTTATCACTTACAATAAAATGGTGGATGGGTTATGCAAAAAAGGGAGAGTTGATGAGGCCCTCAAGTTGAAAGATGACATTGGAAGAGAAGGGTGTGGCTCCAGATGTAGTTACATACAACATACTGGTTAATTGGTTTGTGAAGAATGGAAGGTTAGCTAATGCTAGAAAAACAATGAGGACAATGGAAGAAACTGGAGTTTCACCTAATGCCATTACATACTCTATTATCATTTGGGGTCTTTGCAAGCATGGTAGGTTTGAGGAAGCATTTGATATTATTGAAGAAATGAAAGAAAAGAGAGTAGGGCTAGTGGCGTAGCCAGAGTTTTGTAAAAGAGAGGACCACTTTCTTAAGCCCAACAACAATTTTTGGAAAAAGGAAAAAATATTATAATTGCTGTTTCAAACTTTTGGAGGGGGGATTTGATATTATTGAAGAAATAAAAGAAAAGAGAGTAGGGTTCAGTGGCATAGCTAGAGTTTTGTGGAGAGGGGCCAACTTTCTTAAGCTCAATAACAATTGTTGGAAAAAGGGAAAAAATGTTATACTTGCCATTGAACCTAGGGATACAAGGTTAAACCTACTCGCTTCAACTACTATGCTAAACATGGAATATCGCTTAATTTCTCTAGTAACTATATATATTCTAAAACACATGGGGCCCAGTGAACCTCTTGACCCATATGTGGTGGCTCCGCCACTAGGGCTTTGATCGGGATACTTGTAATGCAACTATGGATGCTGTCGTTGATTGAAGTAAGGTGGAGGAGTTCATATTAAAGATTTTAGAAATGGAGAATGGTCGATATCCGACCTTTCCACTAGAGAAAGTGGAAAATGTGAACCATGGGACGAGTCAAGAATCGGATTCCATTACCTTTTATTATTCAACTTTGTAGTCAAGGTAAACACAAGGAAGCAAAGCAAATATTTGAAGAAGGGGATCAGTTTAAACAAATGGGCATATATTAGTTTGATGAAGGGACTTATTAAAAGGTTAATGAGCATGTGAGGAGTGTCTTTGCGGTTGTGAATGTGAGGGACTCTTCTTGGGTTCTTGACTTTGTGTAGCTGGGAGAGAAGTATGTGATGATGGAGTAGTTATTCTGCCATTTTAATCTTTTCTCTGTTTTTGTGATAATATTTCAAAAATTTTAACTCGAAAAACATTAAAATTCGTGTTTCGGTCACTAAACTCTGAACTTTTTGGCTGCAAAAACAAGAAAATGATATGCAAAGCTCTGAAATTTTATTAGCATTTTAGCTTCCAATGCAGAAATAACCTTTAGTAAATGGATAATTATAATTTAGTTCTTGTCTTGGATAATTTAACATTATATTTTTTTAATATTATATTTTTTATCCCTGTCTTTTTTTTATTTGATTATTTAATTCTTTCATGAACTAAATTATTGAATATTTCAAAAACTAAATGACTAAATAATTATATATTTTAAAATAGAAGAACTAAAAAATTGAAAATTATCTATCAATATTAAATATTTTAGTCTCTTTATTTTAAAATATTTAATAATTTTGACATTTATTTTTTATAATATTGTATTTTTAATTTTAAAAATAGTAAATAATAAAATAAAAAAGAAAAAAATATATTATTAAAAATTTAATGACTAAATTGTATAATATATAAAAATAAAAAATTAATAATTATAGAGAAAAATATATTATTAAAAATTTAATAATTAAATTGTATAATATATAAAAATAAAAATTAATAATTATTCTTTGAAAAAATCTAATGAATTCTTTCCGCTTGTTTTAATTCTGAAACAACGTTTTATTTTCCTTTTTTTTTTTTTTTAAGCAAATCCAAGTCATTAAGTTCTGAACTAATTTCTCAAAATCCCCGAAATGTCAGAACCCTAATCTCACTTTCAAAGTACATTCATGTCTTAGCGAAATTGTAAACCAACTGAAAGAATCCTCATTTACTGTGTATTTCCTCATAAATTAATGCGGTTTATCGCCAGAAGATGCTATTTCTGCTTCGTAGAAAGAAGCTGCAATTTGTAACCGCAGAGAGACCTGACTCTGTTCTTGCTCTTTTGAGGAAATAACCGAAATTGTTAAGTCATTGCCACAACTACTTTTAGCAGATCCTCGCTAAACTATTCTTAGTAAGATTGAGTTTTTCTCTTCTGTCCGGATAACGGGTCCAGATCTTGCAGAATTGTTATCTTCACGCCCGCATCTATTACACACAAGCTTGAGCACGATAAGTATTCCTCTTTATAAATTTCTCAAGAATGCTCTTGATTTTGATGATTACATGCTGAATAAAGCAATGAGCAACGCATCAAGATCTTTTCTAATAGATATGACAATTCATGCTAATTTATTTGTCTTGAGGAATGTTGGAATGTCACAATCTGTTAGTGATGATGCATCATTTTAATTTGTTATGCTTTAAAGTTGAAATATTCCGCAATTAGATCAAAGAGGTGGTTGATATGGGGTTCTGCTTCACAGAAACAAAGTTTATCCATTCTCTTGTTGCAGTTTTACGCTTCTCTGAGTCAAATTGGCAACCGAGAATTGAGGTTTATAGAACACGTGGTTGGTCTGAAGATGAGATAATGGCAGCTTTCAAAGAGGATCCTTCAATCTTTTTCAGGGTATGAATAAGGATCCTTTTTCCAGTAAATTCATCACATTACCCAGAAAAGAATAAATAAGAATCCTTTTTGAAAGCTGACATTATCTCTTCTTCTTTGATCAATTATTAGACCTTTATAAATTTCAAACAGGTCTAAAGATGCAAGACTTTATCAGAGAAGAAGATAATTAATAGTATGAATTTTATGGGTAATGTGATTAATAGGAAGCCTTCAGCAATAGCAGCAACTCTAACAATTCTTATTTACAGTTTGGAGAAGAGAACTGTTCCTAGAGGTTTGGTTATTAAAGTTTTGATGTTGAAAGGGGGTCTATTGGAAAAAAAATAAATAAATAAACACAAGTTTCCGTACCATGTTGAAATGTACTGTGTTGAAAAAAAAATGATGAAAGGTTCTTAAAAGAGTTTGTGGAGAAACACAGGGAGCATACCAACAGCTAGGATTTCAAAAGCTCAATCAGCCATCGTTTGCTTATTTAATGAAGCCATGAAGTAATTATATAAGTGTTAGTATATATTAGTTTTTCTGTTAATTATAACTTCTCTCTCTTTACTTTCTATTGATTTAGTGCTGATAATACAACATTTTTAACCCTTCAGATGAAATACATTTAAATTTCCGTTTTCTAACTTAAAATTTTCTCTGTAAGGGTTTGTAGGGGAGGGTAGTTATGTAATTTTCCTTATTGAATGTAATACTTAGAGGAGCTTATTTTTGCCCGAGTCATGTCATCTGCTCACAAACTTCCAATTGCACTCCAATATATATTGTGGAGAAGGTACACCATGACCAAGGTTACCTAGCATGTGAGGCCCTTTAGTAGGCATGGGGCACCTACGTGGAGGGCTTACAAAGGGACTCACATGCTAGGTAACCTTGGTCATGGTGTACCTCCTCCACGATATAGATTGGAGTACAAATGGAGGTATGTGAGCAGATGACATGACTCGGGCAAAAATAAGCTTCTCTAAGTAATACATTGAATAAGGAAAAGTACATAACCACCCTCCTCTACAGACCCTTACATGTACACAAGACTATTTTGTTGCATGACCAGATTATTTGATAATTTTGCTAGATCTTCTCATTTCCATTTGCCGTTTCGTAATGTTGTTGATGTTGAAAGGTGAATTGGACAAAAAAAAAAAGTTTAAGTTTGTCTATTGTGTTGAAAAAATACTGATTTTTGCTTCTTAAAAGAGTATGTAGAGAAACACAAGGAGTAGATTCCATATTGGGTGGATGTGTCTGAAGATAGGATTTCTCTTTTTTTTTCCTCTTTAATTTTCTGTTTTGGTTGTAGCCTAGTCATCATCTGACTTGGCGGGCAATATCAAGGTGGATGAGTCTGAAGGTAGGATTTCTCTTGGGTTTTTTTTTTAAATTTAATTTTCTGTTTTGGGAAATCCACATCAGTGTCCAGGTGTCAAGTGATAGCCTAGTAATCATCTGACTTGGCGAACAATATCAAAATTGGTCCTTGTATTAGTTCAGCTCGTTACGAGAATTTGAATTGAAGCTGCAATTGGTAACTAACTCAAAAGTTGGGAGTGGGTCTGGAATAAAGTTAAATCGATGTTGAAATTGGAAATTTGTGAAAAGTTCACAGTGATATGATGGGGATAAGCTGCTGGAACCTGTTGAGGCGGAGTCAGAAGCGGCAATAATGGGACTCCAGGAAGCTAAATTTCTGGGTTTGCAAAATGTTATTTTAGTTATGGATGCTATAAATGTGGTGAATTGGGGCCAATAACAATTTTTCCCCCTTAAATTATGTTCGTTTGTGACTTTTGGTCCCTGAAAAAAGTAGTTGTATCTTTTAGTCCCTGAACTATTTAAGAAACAAAGCTTCGCACCTCTATACCCCCTTTAACGGCAAGTGAAATTCAGCGCACGTCAGGCAAGTTAAAGGAGATGGGTACTCTGTTTATTGTAAATGAGGAGGAAGAGGTTTAATGGAGGATTGGTAATCTGCTTTTGTTGATCTTAAAGGAGAGTCTAAGCAGGTATGTTTGGTTTCCTAGAAAAAAAAGTTAAAGAGAAAATGTGCTTTAATTATTTCCCGGTTGTTGTTTGGTTTCCTGGAAAAGTTTGATAATTGAAAGGGAAAATGTTTATTTGATCCTGTTTGTTAATTATTCTGAGTGGGTTATTTCGTTTTCCTATAAAAGTTTAAAACTTTGAAAGAGAAATTTTTTCTGATGCGATGAAATGGATGAATGCGATGAAATGGATGAAAGAGATGAAGGAGATGCACTGTTAATTGTGCATTGAACAAGATTATTGTTTCAGTTAATACTCTACTGCTAAATGAACTCGTGAATTTTTTGTGGTGTAAATAGCAGATTACAGAATAATTTAGTGATTAAGGTTCGGTTGAAATGGTTCTGCTGTCATTCCTCATTAATTTCTGAGTATCTTTTTTCTAGTGAATGCAAATGACTTCATGTGAAGAGTTACTGAAAAAACAACTGACACTTGCCATAAAAAATGGTACATCCATTGTGGTGTTTGTATATAGCCATTTGTCTAAAGCTTCTTGATGTTAAACAACTGAAACAGACGTTATATCTGCAATTACACAAACTAGCTGCAATTACACAAACTAGCGTCAATTACTTCCTCCCCTATAAATAGCCATCCTTCGTGGAGAGTTGAACCTCCGAAAAATACAAGCTCCTTCTCTTCTGCAAGCGTTAATGCTTCTCTGTTCTAAGACAAGTACAAATGCTGAGTTCAGTTGTAGGAGCTTGTAATTTGAACCAGAATGTTGAAACAAGAATTAGCTCTTATGGATTTAATAATAATTACTGGCTACACTAGATGCCAGGCCCCAACAACCGTTGATGCAGGAGTTTTATGTTTCTTGTTTTCAAAACCTTTTGGTTTGGATAATTAAGTGAACCAATTAGGACCTGATTTATTCTGTTTGTGAACAGCAGTTATCATTTCATCTCTTTTGTAATAACTTTATCGAGAAGGATAGCTAAATTATATATATATATATGGGGAAAAAATTCTGCAATTTCAGTAACCAATCTTGTGGACTACTAGTAATACAACCAATATGGAATCATGCTGCTGCGTACAAACTGCACTCCCAGTAGTATTGCAGCACACACAATCATATACTCAATGCAACAATGTAGTTTTTCTTTTTTTTCTTCTGAAAAGGCCTTTTATAGCACATAGCCATATAAAAATGCAATGAAAGGAATGCAATTTTTTCTAAGGTAACGCAGACTCTTCGACAATAATGGATAAGTGACCATTGACATGGATAATTGATGATGATTGAGTTGTAGCACCACTTTGATGACATGGGATAAACGAAACCAACAAAATACAGGGCGCTGTGACGAACAAGGACGGACTGGACTGGACTTTACTCCAACATATATATTCCACCGATATAGTGACTTGCGACTTGCCCGCACTGGTTTTAAGGATCCCTGCACTTTTTGCAAACCAAATGAATAAATGTAAAGCTTCCAATTGAAGGACATTGAAAGTTTGGCTGTTTGACCATTTCAAATTAATATGACCACCAATAAGCAAGACTGGATTGCTCATTTAAGGTGATCTTATCAACATATTTGTTGTTTTAAGTGAATAATAGATACCTTCAACTGAAACTGAATCCACCATATGGAACTTAGTGATCATTTCCACCAAAGTGGAATCCATAAAAGCAGCCTCATCTGATATCTTGCATCTCTCTCATCCATTTCATCGAACGCCTTATGCGCATCTGAAAAATTTTCACACTTTGTGTACATATCAATCAGTGCATCTGAAAAAATGGAGATGGTCCTCTGTGACAACAACAATATGAACCCACAAAAGCTCATACAGGAACATTTCTAATCAAAAAAACTGAAATTAACCCAGACGAGAACATCTATAACCATACAAAAGCAAGCAACTATTCACAAGCAACCATTTGGTTAAACTGAAAATGGAAATTCCATCTTTTTCCTCTCTGAAAAGTAAAAATCTATTCTTGACAATTTGAGGCTCTATTTCCCGACAATCAAAACAGACCCATTAACTTTTGAGGGACAGAGATTGTAACTATTACAATTTGGAACATTCTTGACGAATTCTTATTAGATAAATAAACAAACTAACTGAAAAAACAAGAAGAAGAAGGGATAGCGAAGGTTAGAGTGGCGAAGTTGGGCTAAGAAAATCGCCATTTTGGTTGGAAAAAGTTGCAGAGTTCTGGCTGTAGGAAAACGGCAGCGTTTTGTTGCTGCAAGGAACATTTAACGGCCCTCACGCACCTTCCGTTAGTTTGAAGTTCACTCCCCGACAGATGGTGTACGGGGGGTGCGAAATTTAATTTTTTTTAATACTTTAGAGGCTAAAAGGTACAATTAGTTTTTCCAGAGACTAAAACTCACAATCGAACATATTTTAAGGGGAAAAAATGTTATTGGCCGTGAATTGGTGCAACAAAAACCAGATACTATGTAGCGACTTGGGAACAAGTTTGTTGAAGTTGGAAGAGTTACAAGATGATTTCATTTCTTTCTCTTGCTGCCACACCTATAGAGAAGGAAATGCTCTAGCTCATGGATTAACAAAATCTGCATTCTCTTATAATCATTTATCTGCTTTTTCTTTGGATTCTTGCCTTCCACACTTGCTTAATGTGGTGGAATATGATATATTAAACTCTATTAATATTGTTGCAGATTAATGAACTTTCATTAAAGCAATTAACCACAAAATTTCAAAATTAGCACCAGCCATGGATATGCACTATGTACTTAGCTTCTGCTTAACTTTCAGGAAAAAAGTTTGTCTTTCGGACTTCCAACTAATCAATAATTGTCATAGAGAGTCCGCTTAAGATATTTATTAAACATTTCGTAATCTACAATAAGATATATTTTATGTTGGTTATTTTGATAAAATGTGTAGTTCATGAGAAAAAAAATTTAATACACTAACCATACTCATTTTCATTTAAAAATGTCACATATGTACATTAAGAGCATCTCACATAAACAATAAATTTAGGATATAATCAACACTCATAATTTGTTACACATGAATGTCTCTGTTCTTCGCAATTTACATTATAGACGTTTTCAGTGAACTGACATTTTAGAATAATGGGCACCACTTTTTCTTTCAAGTTCGAACTCACCTAAGTGTACTTGTACTCGCTCATATTTTCTTACCAACTGTGCAAGCTAGGTATTTACATCCGGTGGAATAGAGCTTAGTTTAGTAGTTAGGGTCTAGTAGAGTTGGTAAACAACCTGTTTTTGTGTCCAAATGGACCGAATCTCCTCTTCACATCCGGATGCGTGAGTTGTATCTATGCTTTAAAAAAAAAAAGGAATAGAGCTTAGTTTAGGTCCAACCTTGACACTAGTTTACAATGAGTTTAAGGTTTGATTACAAAATAAAAAGGTGATTAAGACTTGTATGCTTTGCTTCATCTAAAGCAACTCTCTGACTCAATCTTCCTTCCATTCTGAGCTTCTCATCATCACTTTGTTTATCTTCCTTTGCACCTTCCCATTTTCAACTTCCCTTCCTACCCATTTCCTCTTTGTCTCAGCGATTCTAATTGAACCCCACCAAACTCGCTTCCTAGTTTCTTTCATTGGCGCCTCCATTTAAATCAAATTGTGAAACCCTAGGTAACACATTTTCATCCAACTTCAGCAACTGCTAAAGGATTCCTCTTGTAAGTTCGTTTCTCCAATTGTTTTTCTGGGTAATTTGTGTTCTTTTCATTATGTTCACTTTACTGCACAACAAAAAGCCTCAGTTCCTATATCATTTTCTGAGAAATTTTGGTGATTTTCGGTATCTTGAATGTTCATCTCTTGTTATCGCTAGATCTTTCTCATCAACGATTCGTAATTTAAAACAACTGAAAGAAACCTCATTTACTGTGTGTTACCTCATCAATTCATGCGGGTTTTCCCCAGAAGATGCTAATTCTGCTTCTAAGAGGGTGCAATTTGTAACCCCAGAGAGGCCTGACTCTGTTCTGTCCCTTTTGAAGAAACAGGGTTTCTCCACTTTGCAAATAACCAAAATTGTTAAGTCACGGCCAGAACTACTTTTAGCAGATCCTGAGAAAACAATTCTTAGTAAGATTGAGTTTTTCTCTTCTGTTGGGATCACTGGTCCAGATCTTTTAGAATTCATATCTTCCAGGCCACATATATTATAAAGAAGCTTGAACAATAAAATTATTCCTGTTTATAAATTCCTCAAGAATGCTCTTAATTTTGATGATTGCATGCTCATCAAAGCAGTGAGCAATGCATCAAGATTTTTTCTAGCAGACGTGGCAACAATTCGTGCTAATTTATTTGTCTTGAGGAACGTTGGAATGCCTGAATCAGTGATCCAACTGATAGTGATTCATCAAATGGGGTTGCTATTCTATAAAGTTGACATCTTCCGCAATAAGGTAAAGAAGACCATTGATATGGGTTTCCACCCCACAAAAACAAAGTTTATTCATGC
>CATIWJ010127859.1:0-21954 GCA_949640765.1 Croton laevigatus | reverse complement strand
TACTTAATTTTCAAATTAAATTAAATTAGTGTATCTTTGTTTACAAGAGTTTACACTTGTCAAAGAGTTTAGTAAGAGTTTACTTCATATTTATTATATTTATACTTAATTTAGTACTTTACTATTTAATCTTAGTAAATTTTAAATTTACTGTTTTATCCTATTTACCCGATGTGGTAAAAGTTAACATTTTTACAAAATATATCAAATTTATACTTAAAATACTTGTTACGAAGTCTAGATTACAAATTTAAACATTTTAAGACTTAATTCCAAACTTATAATTTTTCGATGGTCAAAATGACTAAAATGCCCCCAGAGTTGAACAATACCGTATTATACTTAAATTACTATATTACTCAATCTAATTATTTCTTAGATATTTAATTAAAATAATTCATTATTATAATTTATTTTTCATTTTACAATTTGATCCTTTTTCTTATTTGAGTTAATAAAAAATTATTATTTTTAGGATGTTACAATATCCTAGTGATGATAGGCTAGACTGTCTAAAATCTTTGTTATCCTTTTCAATTCTAATCAATAATGTTCCTTGTGACACTTGTCTTAAAGCCAAACAAAAAAGCTTTCTTTTTCACAGCATGCATGTAATAGTACAAAACCTTTTGAAATTGTACATATGGATGTTTAGGGGCCTTACTTTCTAGCATATTTTAATGGAAATCATTTCTTTTTAACCATTATTGATAATTATACGAAATCCTTGTGGCTTTTTTTTTATGAAACATAAGTCTAAATTTTGATTTTTAGTCCCATAATTTTGCCAAATGATTCAAACACAATTTTCCACCAATGTTAAGATAACAAGGACAGGCAAAAGCAGAAATCTCACTATCCTCATTGGTGAGATGATATGTCTTCTAAGATTAAAGCCTTAGAGGAAAAAAAAACTTGGAAAGTTATTCCTCTACCTCAGAGTGTCAAACTAGTGGATTGTAAATGGGTGTACAGGGTTAAATTCAACTTCGATGGGTTAGTAGATAGGTACAAAGCTAGATTAATAGCTAAGGGATACACACAAAAGGCCGATTTTGATTATCAAAAAAACTTTCAGGCCTATTGTCAAGCATACAATAGTTAGGGTTTTTCTTTCTCTTGCTGCTATTCATGGATAGCATTTGTGTCAATTAGATATCAATAATACTTTTAATAGAGATTTGAATGAAAATATCTATATGGCTTTGCCTATGGGATATAAGCCTCAGGGGAGTATAATACTAGTAGTTGTAATGGGAAGCCTCTTTTTGTTTGTAAGCTCAAGAAGTCCTAGTATGGTCTAAAATAGGCTTTAAGGCAATGGAATTTAAAATTCACAGAAGCTCTGCTTAATAATGGCTTTATCCAGTCAAAATCTAACTATTCTTCGTTTATAAAAGTTGATGGCAGTGAGTTTGTTGCACTTCAGTATATGTGAATGACATTATAATTTGAAGTTCTAGCCAAGCTTTAGTAAATCAAGTAAAACATACTTTAAGTTCTCATTGTAAACTTAAAGATTTAGGCAGCTTGAAGTATTTCCTAGGACTTGAGGTTGCTATGTTAGAGAAAGGGATTTCAGTTTCTCAAAGAAAGTTTGTTCTAAAAATGCTGAAAGATCATGGTTTAATGGGTTGAAAACCAAGTTCAGGTCCTGTAAAAGTTAATGTGAAGTTGGTGCATTTTGATGACAATTTGCTTGAAGATCCTACTGTCTATAGGCAGCTGGTTGGCAAGTTAATTATTTAACATTAACTAGGCCAGACATTGCTTTTGGTGTTCATATGTTGTCACAATTTATGGATAAACCTACTAATTTACATTTTTAGGTAGGTTTTAAGATACTCAGATATCTTAAGAATTCTCCAGATTAAGGTTTATTTTTCTCATCAAGTTCACAAATGGAATTAAAAGCCTATAGTGACCGTGATTGGACATCTTGTGAAGAAAGTATAAGATATTTAACTGGATTTTTAGTTTTTTTGGGGCAGTCCTTAATCACATGGAAGTCAAAGAAATAAGCTACAATCTCTAGAAGTTCAACGGAAGCGGAGTATAGATCCATGGAAGCTATGACTTTTGAAATTTTATGGCTTCAAGCTCTACTAAAAGATTTTTTAGGTTACATTAAATCAACCTATTTCTTTATTTTCTGATAATATAGCTGTTATTCAGATAGCAAGGAACTTAGTTCTTCATGAAAGAACTAAACACATTGAAATTGATTGTCATTTTATTAAAGAGAAAATATTTTGTGGCATTTTAAAACCTATTTACTTAAAAACCATAAAGCAATTAGTAGATTTGTTTACTAATACTTTGCATCCTACTCAGTTCAAATATCTGCTAAACAAGTTGAACATTCAAAACATTTATGTTCAACTTGATGGGGAGTATAAAGAGAAAGGGTAGTTGTGTAAATTTACTTTTATATAAGGACCTTTTATTTATTTTCCTGTTTGGTTATTTTACCAAGTAAGTCCTTGTATATAAACAAAAAGACAAACAAAATAATAATAGTTTTCTTCTTCTTTTCTCGATCTATGAATGTGTTCTTCATTTTGTAATACATGGAATGGAAAGTGAAAAGGGTAAGCCATAATTAGAAATATATACAACTATATCGCATTTGGTGGTGGTATTATAAAATGAAAAATTCACTAATTAGATTAGAGGGGCTTTAATTTAATTTTTCATATCAAAGAATGGTGCTTTAATAATTTTTTTTATCAAATAAGAAATCACTTTTACACAGATAACTATTTTTATATAATATGATATGTATGATTTATTTTAATTTATATTTCAAAACAATGACATATTATAAAATATAATAATTATTTTTAATAATATTATCTAATAGATATTAATTATTTTCAATTATAAACAAGCAAAAATATAATATAAATTAATAGTGTATTTTATTACTAATTAGTAATTATTTTTGTTAGTTGGAGCATCTCAAGTGTTAATATAAATTATGATCAATGTATCAAATAAAATAAAAGATGTGAATTTCGATGTAGTTTGATGAATAGTTACAGACATTTAATTTTAAAAATAGATATCTAATGCAGTTATTTCGAATTTTTGTACATTATCTTTATTTCTTTTTTCCTCACTTTAATAAGGAACTAATCAATATTCAATAATAGCAATTAGTATAACATTGTCTAATAATCATGGAAAAATAAAAGTTTTGTTAGATAATATTTATTGTCACATTAGATAAACAGGCAAATAGTCGCAAATTTTTGAGAAACAATTAAATTAAGCGTATAATCGAAGATGATGTTAACAGTTTTTTTATGAGTGAAAAATACAAATAGTTATGGCTTTTATCAACTACAAGTTCTATAAAAAAAACTACAAGTGGGTTTTAATTTCAAGTGGGCTCTACCAAATTCATGATGATTCAGCCGCTACTACTGCTTTAACAGTGTCGGATTGAATGTCTTTCATGGGCTGTGCTACATTATCGGAGTCTGATTTTCTAGACCTTGGAGTTGTTTTTTGAAGATGCTGCTAGTTGTTGCCATCTCCGACTACTACAGAGGTTGTGGGAGCTTGATCATTGTTGAAACTTTGGCACTTAGACACCTTATCTTTTGCTAAGGACTGCTTTCTTCATACAGATTGTGTGTTTACTGATAATTAAACCTTAACTTATGCTTTTTAAGTCGAACGTCTTGCACTATTATAAGTTTGGTTTAATTTTTTTATGATTGTAAAGATATCAAAGTTTGTTGGATTAGACATTATGAGAACATAGCTGCCTATTTGTTAGCTAGGAAGTATGTTCTTCATAATCATTTACAAGTTTGGGTCGACATGACTGATTGTCTTCTGGATTACTATTCTTCAAAATAATAATACCATATTTTCTCAATTTTAAAAAATAATTTAATAAATCTAAATATCAATCAGTTTTTAATTTTTTTTTTATGAAGATGCCCGATAAACTTAAATAAAATTATTAATTTAAACAATTTTAGAGTTAACAAGTATTATTTATTATATTTATTATTAAATAAATTTATAATTAAATAAAAATTATAAACAATAACTAAAATAATTTTAAAAATTACTATTTGATTATGGAGTTTGAAACTTTTTAAAAAAATTATCATTATTAATTTAAATTATAGTGTCAAAATTAAAATTATTAAATTGAATTGATAAATATTATAAATATAAATAATTCAGCAATATTCAAAACTAAATATAATAATAATAATAATAATAATAATAATAAGGCCCTTGACTTTGGTTAAAATTGTGAAGTGGTCCATAAATGAACTTTTGAGCCAAAAACATCATAAACTTGGCATCCTCTTCGCTCATCATCAAAGAGCGTGGCCCACACTTAGAACATGAGCCAAACAATATTTTAATTAATTTTAATTTAATATTTATTTTTAATGGAAAAGCATTTTGTTTAGTATTAAATTATAATTATGATTACTATTTTACTCAATTTATGAGCGAAGCCCAATAAGGTAGCCTAGTGGTAAAACACTTCTTTCTTTGGACTGAGGTCTCAAGTTCGAAACTTATTGCAATTCCCTTTCCCAATTGTTGAAAAAAAAATAAAAAAAAATTATGAGCGAATACTGCTACTTCATCAAATATTATAAATGCTTTTAGTTTCAACTGATTCATGCAATTAAATTATCGTTAATAGTATAACGAGTTAAATTACGGGTTGACATAATTAACTCATTTTATAAAATAGTTACACATAAAATTTTAAACTTAATCTAATTTTTTATAGTTTGTAAACTAAATAAATCCTTTTGATTTTGAAAAAGTTATGATAAAACAACTCTATGCATTCTTTTTTTTTTTTTTCATTTCATGCAGTATAATTTTCGAATCCATAAATTCATTTTTAAATTTGTTAAATCCTTAATTTTTTTATTTCTTTTTCATACTGTTAAAAAAATTTATATTACCATATTATTATTATTATTAAATTTGTATTTTTATCATAATTATTAATGTCAAATGGTTGACATTGTCATTATGAGTAACTTACAATTATTTGGGTCAATCCCTTTATAATAATAATAATAATATCTCCATTTTTTATTAACCAAAACTTTTACTATTTATTTTTTTTCTATAATTTTCTTCCTATTTTATCTTTAAAAATAATAATATATATTCATTCAATATAAAAAATAAACCTTACATATACTAAAAATAAATTATATTCATTACAAAATTAAAAATATAATAGTCACTACAAGATAAAAAATATAATAGTCATAATTCAGCAAAAGAAAAAAAATCAAAAATTTCATTTATTTAAAAAGTTAGGCACGGGGTTAGCAGTTCTTTTTCAGTATGATAAAATAAATAAATAAATAATTCTATTTTTTAAAAGTTCTGTTGTACTGGTAGTAGTATCTAATAAAAAAAAATGAAGCCAAATGCTCGTCACAGACAGTAAATAAAAATAAAAAATAATAATATTGCTATTATTAATAAAAAAAATAGAGTGCACGTTCTCTACTGTGGAGCTGACTTATTTCCTCCACAGCACCGTGTGATGTAATCTTATAAAGATCACAGCCTCGCTCGTAATCAAATCTTTTTAAGTATTTTTTTTTTTTCTGGGGATAATTTACGTGTGTACATCACTGACATTAAAACTCTTATTACATGTATAATCATCACCGTTTGATTTGGGTAGAATTTGAAATCAAAGGTTGTTGGGTTAGAGTGGAACTGAATTACAGGGGATCATTGGTCAAAATCCGATGTCTCTTTCCAATCTGTCTTGGGTCATCTCCAGATTTTTCTTGCACAGTTCGGTTATTATTGACAGAGGGGTATATTGATCATTACACTACTCTTTTCTTTTTGCAGTGTTTTTGGTAGGTTTAATTATTTTAACTTTAAGACAATGGAGTCAAAATCTCATGTAATTATTATTACCATGTGATTAAATTAGCCCGTATGTTTTTTTTTTTTTTTTTTGTCATAGTTATTTTTTGGGGAGGGGGGACAGGGGGAGGGCAGCCCGTATGTTTTTTATTCATTATTTTTGGTCCTTCTGTATCTTTGTGCCATTAAAATAATGAGAAAAAAAATTATATACCCGTTGTTTAAAAAAAAAAAAATCACCCACATAGCGAATTACCGTTGTTTAGATGTAAACATATTAAATAAATGAGGTATTACATGTGTTAATAACTAATTCGGTGTTTTTACATATTAAATAAATGTGACGAGTTACTACATATATTATTGACTAATTTTACATGTTAAATAAATTTTATGGATATAATATATGTTGCTGACTGGTTTGATAATTTTACTCATTACATAAATAAGGTAAGATATTACACATACTAGAATCTAATTATTTGTTTTTCTTGTTCAATATATGTGAAGTTTGATCTAATACAAACATAATTTGATGACATAAGATTGTTTGCCATGAACAAGATTGTTGAAACTTGTGATTTCATAAATTAAAAAAGTGAGTTTTGACCAATTATGATGAACACCCATAGCCATAGTCCAAATGAAATAGTAATATTTCATTTCCTTGCCAAAATATGTATATGTATATGTATATGTATCTACCAAACAAGAATCATTACCCATATGTAATCTTTTCACTATAAGCAATTTTAATAATCAAAATTCCCAATCAAACACCAAAAACCATACAATATTCCTCCAATTCCTACCACAGAATCTTGTGTTGGGGTTTTAGATGAAAGATGCTATTCCACAAGTGGCCAATACCAAAAACTATAGCTAAAGGCACTATTATCTCACCTCGTACTTCAAAGAATACCAAAGTGAATTTTTTTTTTGCAGTTTGAATCCCAACTTGACCAAACATGGTGTCAATATTATGTTTTGTCTAGTTGACTTTTTTGTGTTGGTGGTCTTATGTTTCGATATTGATACATACATATGCGCATAATTTTCCTGAACGTCTAACGTATACATGCATGAGTTTGATTACATGTTAGAAATTACATGGAATTAGTAAGATTAAAAATAATACATGCTTAAACTGGGTCCATAAATTAGTAAAAATTTGTTTCTAGTGAAACAAGTTAATACTTTTTTTTTATATAAAAATTATCTTGTCTCTCTCATTTTATTGGATTCGTTTATTGGATTAGATCTATGTAAAATGATAAACTTAAATTTTGTAAAAAGAATTTCATAGTAACTAATCAAATAAAAACATAAACTTTTTTTTTTAAAGAAATTTAAAAGACAAAATTAGAATAAAAATACAATAAACATGTAAATACTTTTTATATAATTAACTTTAAAAATAATGGAAAAAAAAAAGACCATAACTAGTATTAGGCTATACATGCGATGGGCCTAAACTTTTAAACTAAATGTAAAACATTCCTTAATGATTGAAGGGAGGACCTATCATAAAAAAGAGCAAAGTAAGCATCATGGCTTAATTAAGAATCCCTTGTGCATTATTAATGTTGTTGATAAGGCCAAATACATCTTTTTCAAACATTTCTTTTCTAATGTTCCCATCCCATTTTTAAGTGTTTTAACAACTACCATTGCAATCATGTCCTTATATTATTAAGGTGGAATAATTGTTTTTAATCTTCTAAATTAAAACACATTATTAAAAAAATGTTCAGTTTTTGACTAAGACACTAGCTTTTTTTTCTTTTTTTCATTGGGTTTTTACAAGGTCATTAAAGTATATACTTTTTTGACTAATTGTACGTGTATTTAATAAATTGTGTATTTAATAAATCATATAATACAACTGTTATACCAATTCATATTGGTGTTGACGAATGCATGGAAAAAAGTTCAAATATATAAAATTTAGAAAAAATTAAATATATATGAGACTTTTTTCCAAACTTCTAATGAATAGTATTTCTTATTTTTTGTAATTTTTTGAAACATGCTTTAAATTTATTATACCATCATAAATAATGAGTTAGGGTAATGGTTTTCTGATATAATTTCCCATGTCTATTGCTAAGTAAAATTAGTTAGTTTTCACATTTTAAAAATTAAATTTACTCATTTCTATAATTTACTAGACTAAATTTTTTTTTAACATAGTTATAAATTCACATACCAGGATGCAAATAGAGTGATTCGAACTCAATTCGTCATTACTCGAGGGCAATGATTTTACCATTTCTGTTGATCATAACCACGTTTACTAGTCATATATTCAACGTGCATTTAAAGTCTTAGAAAAAGTAAAATTAGAAAACAATACCATTTAATATAGGAAACTTAAAAAAAAAATCAAATGAAAAACCATTTAGAATATATCAACCTCCATTTGGTCTAGTGGTATGAGACATTAAACTCTGATGTGGAAACGAAAGCAGAATTGGAATTCATGGAGAAGTTGGATCCAAGTTGGCTCACTAGGCCCATTTTGGCAAAAAGGGCAAATTGAAGCCAAGTTGCCGCAAAAGTTGGCAGTGTTGGAATTTTGCGATTCTTAGGCCTATTCTAATCGAAAACGGGCTAATGAGCAATACGCACGGCTAATGTCGTGTTGTCTGTTGCCTGTTGCTTTTTGGTCAAATTCAATCGTTTAAGCCTCCGAATTGGCCTTTTTTTATTTTTGTTTTATTTTTTTATTTTCGACTTTGACTTTCCTTGTTAGTTTCGGATTAGGGTTCTTTTGTTTTGCTATAAATATGTATTATGGGGACTTTTGACGGCAGTTTTGATGAATTATAACCCTATTTCATTTTTCCCCAAATTTATGTTTGGATGCCTAAATTTCTATTATTCCTTTGAATCAATAGACTTTTAGAAGCTATTTTCTGGCATTGATCATAGACAATTAATAGGTTTATTTTGATTTTGATTATTCCGCTGCGTCAAACTTCTTAAGTAAGGTATATGATTCGAATTTTAACATTGTGAATAAAGAAATTTGGATTCAGAGAATTATGCTCTTAGTGGGCTTTTGCAATATCTGAATTTGGATTAGTGGTGCTTATAATTTGATGTTTGAAAATAGGGTGAAATTTAAAAAAAAAAAAAGAACTATTTAGAACATTATTTGTACAATATATATTAACACAAAAATCATTTATGAAGGTTTAGTTCAAAATTTATAAAATATATAAATAAAAAATATATAGTTTTAAAAATATAATAATAATAATAATTATTATTATTATTATTATTATTATATCCTGTTCCTCACATGCAATGCCATTTATCCAAAAAGAACTATTGGTTTCAGGCTTCCTACAAATTCAGATTGCACAATGAATGAGGATTTTCCTTGGAAATACCGCCCTTTACATTAATAATAATTTCAAATTAAACTATATTTTCCTAAATAAATAAATTAATTAAACCATATAAATATTAATATTATTCTACTCCTATTTCTTGTTTTTTAATACTATTTTCCAACATTAAAATATGGCGCACCTCGAAACCATAATAATTGCATTATATTTTAGAATATTATATTTCTATATTTTTTGATTTTTCTATATGCAAGATTGCATTTTAAAATCGTTCAACGACCTCATACTGTTCTGTGCTGAAACAAAAACCATCGAGGCTCCATACCTTTAGAAATATTATATTTATATATTTATCAAAGTTTTTAATTTTTATTTGATGTTCACCTATTATTTTCATATCATAATAATTCAAAAGGTATCAAATGTCTTGTAATTCAAAGGGTATCAAATAGATAAAGAACTTTCATGAGAACTAATTTATTTTCTTAAAACTTTTTGCTTTTTTGCACCAAACTTTAATCAGTTTGTTTTCAGATGCTAAAGACAGTTTTTTTTTTTTTAAAGAAAAACATCTTTTTATTTTTTTTCCCTCACGGAATTAGAATCCCAAGTGCCTGAAATTGATAGGTTCAAATTAGTACTAAAACCCTGACCGCTACTACCCAATTAATCAAATATCAAAAATAGAAAATACAAATAATATTTCCTGCAATTAAGGACAAGTTTACACAGATCATTAATAGTAATGATTCCTTAATGTTGCTAAACCCCATCCTTAATTTGTCTAATCTTTCCACATAAAGTTGGTAATAGTTTGATAATGACATCTAACTTGACATTAGTTTTTTCTTTTTTCCCAAATACTCCTGACCTCACTAATACATACCGAAATAATAAATAACTTGAATTACTACTGATGAAAAATTTCAGACTTCCAATTGAGTAGAATCACTTAGTGCAGCAAAATTTTGCCCAACGAGTTTTGACATAATTGCATTCCCATTTATTTCAACTCAAAAACCTCTAATCAAGTTCAACATTCATCGGTCACGTCAGTTGATATGGGCACAAACTAGTAAATAATAAGTAGCATTCTCTTTTTAAAATGAATTTACTACGATGATTTTTGTAACTGACAGGGATTAACGTAAAACATGCCCTGATTCTAATTTTTATAACCGATGTAGAATGTAAAATTACCAATCAAAAACTGTCTTTGAACTGGCTCTAACTTGGCATTATTGACAATATATTACAAGCTTTTTCAGTAACTTAAAAAAAGGTTGTATAAACTGTATTGAGGCAGCCAGCTGGTAGGCATGAGGCACTAAAGACTAAAGAGTACAAGATTTTGACATCTTAACCTCTCTAACTCAAAAAAAAAAAGGAAAAAAAAATTATATATATTCTAATTTTCCCTTATAATTAAAATCAACCAATTTTAATTAATTATATCAGAAAAATTCCAGACAAAACACAAAACTAATATTAATCAAATAGATATTTTGCTATGCTGGGTAAGGTGCAATTCTTACTCATCTGTAGGGCAAAATAGAAGCAACAAAAGGTACCCCCTGAACAGAACAAGCACATGATCATATAGACAAATTGTACTAATTATGTGAAAAAATCAAAAATTTTCCTTTTTCTTGCATATGTTAGATACTTTGATTAATGCCCACAACTACAAACAAAAAACCCAAGTTTTGGATCTCCCCAAATTGGTGGTGAGGGGCATTTCTTTTGAATATTTTCGATATTCTTCGATCTTAAGCACCAATTAATTTAAATTCGAGCAAGGGAGACAAGAAAAACCCACCAAAACACATAAATCAAAAGATAAAAATTGAAATAAAATAATAAAAATTGAAAAAGAAAAATAATAATGAGGGGGGTGAAGAAGTGAAAGAGAAAGGAGTGAGTGGTACCCAGATACCATTCATATAAATTGTCAGAAACCATGTGACAGAGTGGCCCTCAACCATTCATGTCCACCTAAAAGAAACCACAAAATGAGACAAAAAAGTCCCCTAAAGTTGCCTTTAATCACATGAAAGAACAATCTTTACTTTACCCCTCAGTTTATTTATTTATTTTTTTTTTCATATAAACTTTTTATGTTCTCTCGGTCCTGTTTCAAATAATCTAATGCATGCCAGATGTTTATACAGTCACCAATACTACTAATTAAACCAATAAACAAAATTAAACAAATTTAAAAAAAAAAATTATAGATATATAAAAAAAAGAAATAGGAGTACGTAAAAATGGCAGCTTTTTTCTTCCAAGTAAGTAATTAAACTACTTTTTTACCCTTTTGGGGCTCCATATCTATATAGTAGTTACACTTCCTGCTGCAGTTATTTATTTTTGTTGAATTTATTTACTATACAATTTTTTTTTAACCTTTCCATTGAAAAATATCAATATACTCAATAGCCACTACTACTAAAAATTTACTTTTGCCACTTCATCTTACAAAATAAATAATAAAGAAAGAAGAAACCTCATTTTCTGTATAAAGATTTCACAATCTTTTTCTTCTTCATTTCATTTTTTTGATGATACTACAAAAAAGAAAAAAAAAAGAAACTAAATTACAGAGGAGATGAAATAAAAGAAAAATAGTACTACTGCTGCTGCTTAGGCTATTACTGTGTGGTCCAGCACACACAAACACACACACATACACAGTGACCTACAGAAGAAGAAGAGCATGAGGAAGAAGAAGAAGAAGGGTACATTATATTAAATTATAGTGAGGAAAAAACATAAAGACCCCACTTTTTTCATATATCAGTTCATCTGTCCTTTTTATGTATGCATTATGTATTGATTGTAAGTAGTATGTATCGATGAGGATGCTGATCTTTCTAAGATCTTGTCTACAGATCTTTCTTTTTTTTTTTTTTTTTGGGTTTTTCTTTTTTGTTGTTGTGGTATGGTTTTTTGGCTATACAGCTAGAGGATTTTTCTTTAATCTTCCTTCTTGTGTTTTAATGCTTTTTGATCCTTCCAATACTTCTGCAAAGATGAACAAAATCAGCCCAACAGCATAAAGAAATAATCCCCAATTTTACTATACAAAAAAAGTATACAATTTCTATGCATGTGCTTATTTGATCCAATCATTAATTAATTAAAAAATTAAAATCAATTACTATTTACTAGTAAGAGAGTATTAGTTTGCTTACCCGGCAAAGTCAAATCTCCCCATTGCTGCCCATTGCTCAAACCTTTAACTTACATCCCAATGGCTCCATGCCCAGAAGGAAGCCTAATAAAAACATGAAAAGATCAAATCTTTAATCGATTTTGATACCTTCCCAGACACTAAACAAGCAAGAAATTTAAATTTCTTACCTGGGCATTTGGAGAAAACATGATTTTAGGGAGGTCATATTGAGAGCAGAAGTCGCAGGCATTAATGGGTTGTTATTGTTAGTAGTAGTAGTTGAAGATGAAGAAAAAGAAGACATTGTTTGAATTGTTCCATTTTCGTCAGCAGCAGCCTCCTCGCTGGAGAAAACAGTGAGGTCACCAGCTGATTTCTTAGGAGAAGTGAAGAGGTTATCAGGAAGGATATGCTCCAAACTGCCAACATCAAACACGCAACAAAAGTTTTGCATCAAAGTTTGAAAAATAAATGCTAACAGAGAAATAGAATTAATAATAATAAGGCAGAAATCTTTATACAGAATCTGAGAATAAATGCAAGTTTTTTTTTGCGCTCTTGGAAGTAACTTTTTCTCTTCCTTTTATATCTGAGAATTCTGAGTATCTTATTACCTTTCATGGAGATCACTTTCTTCAATGTTGGTCTTCTTCTCCTCAATACTACTACTATTGCTATTTCCATTACTGTAATTGCTACTTGGATTCCCTTCCCGTTCGCCCGCATTACGAGGAGCTGCTGCATCTGGGTTACAGCTATTCTCTGCAGGAACTACAAATGCATTACTGTATTTTCTACATTTATTTTTTTCCCATTAAAATCCATAGCCCAACCTACCTTCAGGAGGTTCTTGATCGATTCCATCGGGGGCGAAAATGAGAGTATGATTATTGAGAGTAGGAGAGGGAACAGGAGAACCAGTTGATAATCCATGAACATATTGATGATTATTTTGATTCTTGAAATCAAGAAGTTGCAGATTCATTAACCTTCTCCCATGAAGTTCAATAGCTTGCTGCAACTCAGCTTGTTCCTCTAACTTCCTTCTCAGTAACATTTCTTGAGTATTTTGGAACATTCTAGCACCTACATTGACGCAAAATAGTAAATACCCAATTTCAATTTGGAAAACTAGCATTGATTTTGATTTGAAAAACCCCAAAAGGCCCAATCTTTACCAAGATGAAGATCGAACGAATCCCTCGTTTCGAGCCCAGATGGGCTAGAACAAGCCGAATAATCTCCCCTCTCCAACTGTTGCTGGTGCTGCTGTTTCCTGGAAAGGGGTCAATTTAAGAACTAAGTGAAATCAAGGTAGAAAATTGGCAACAAAGAATTGAGTTAACCAGGAAGAATTTATACTTGTCTGGGACTTTTCCCTTCTCCTTGTAAGGCTTAACAAGAACCCGCGATTCACAGACGAAATGAGGGTTTCCTTTAGCTAAAATAAGCTTCACTGTTTCTGGATACACAAATGTAACAAACCCAAACATCCTTTTTTGCTGGTATGGAATCCTCACATCTTGCACTGGTCCATAAATGCTTCAAAACCATACATACAAAGGAACTGCCTTTAGCCAAAAGTTCAATAATTTACTTACTTTAATAGCAAAAAGAACTAAACATACATGAATTTACCTGAAATAATTTGAAACATCTTCTTCTCTAAATGTACTATCAGCTGGAAATGTCAAATAGATCTGTCTAGAACCTGGATTCATTGCTCCTCCTAAACCCATTGGTGAAAAATCATTTCTTTCAGAACGACACCGTCCGAACTTATGAAGCTCATCTCCCATCATCAATGCTGCTGCTGCAGCCGATCTAAAAACAGCCATTGTCAAAGAAAATTTAATCTTTTTTAAAAATTTTGACCAAACCCATTTCCCCAAACCCATCCACTTGAAGTTGAAAATAGTAACAAAGTTTATACCTTGGAGAGTCATTTTGCTGTTGAAGAAGATAATTCATGCACTTATTGTAAGGAAAAGAAGCTCCAGCCATGAACTGTGAAGCTGCAGCTAGTTTCTGTTGCTGGGCTGCCGCCGCTGCAGCAACAGCAGCTTTTGATCTAAGAATTTCTTGACACTGTTCAAACTCACTGATTTTACTCGGTGAACCAACAATAGTAGCACCACCATCAACTGAGTCACCATGAAGAAATCTACAACTCGTTCCATTTTTACAAAACCCTCTAGCAAAATACAAACATGGTTTCCAACCAAACCCAGAATTTATAGCATCTTCTGACCCACCACCAAGACACATGCCCGGAACTGAAAAGCTTCTTCTATGCAAATGGGTTTCACCACCACCATACCCAGTTGGGCTCATAGCTAACTCTAACCTTGGATCAAACAAATCATCTGTTTTTGAATCATTAAGGAAAGAGAAATGGTCCTGAAGTTGGTACTCATCAATGAGATCATTACTACTTTTGTTATTGTTAGTAGTATTACAATTACTATAATAGGGAAATGCATTAGAACAACCACCGTTGGTGGTGGTGGAGATGGCTGCGGCGGCGGCAGTGGAATTAGTACTAGTTCCATTCACTATACTAGCATAAGAGAGTGAAGTAGGACTCAAAAGAGGCCAAGAATTTGAAGAAGGTGAAGATGGGTCAAACCCATTATTGGTACCAATAATTCTTGAGGAAGAAATGGACAAAGGATTTGGTCTTGAAGATGGATTAAAAGGTGAAGGAGGAGAAGGTGTAGAAGGAGTAGAAGGTGTATTTGAGATAAGACCCAAATGGGTTTTGGCTTGAAGAATCAAATTATGCAGAAGAGTTTCTGGTCCAAAAGCTATGCGAATCATCTCCTTATCACCATGATCTTGTAAAAGAAGATAACCCATAATTTTAGAAGCATTTTCAGGGTCCAAAGTTTGGATCCTTGAAAAAACCATCTTCGTAGCTTCATATGAATCCATGGAAGTGTTGTAACACCACAAGCCCACCAAAGAAAAGAAAAAAAAAAAAACCAAACCTTTGCCCAAAGAGCAAAATGATAGGAAGAAGAAGGGAGGAAGTGAGAGAAGTAAAAGTATAGACTTTGTTGAAAAGGGGAAATAATAATGGGAAATGGGATTTGTTATTTTAGTATATAATGATTTCTTGAAGTTAAAAGGAAAGCCAGATAGAGAGAGAAAGAGAGAAGGATGTCATTATAAGTTTATAGAAATGATAAAGATAGAAACTTATCTTTTCCTTTGCTTTCTTTTCTTTTCTCTCTCAACAACAGCAAAAATTAAAAAATTAAGAAAAAACTCTTGAAAACCCACTTCCTCACATCCAAATCTTTAATAAAAAAGACATATAATAAGTGGGTTTTCCAGAACAACAAAGAGAAAAAACTTTGAAGAAGATGATGACGATGAAGAGGAGGAGCTTAGTGGAGATGAAGCTTTTTTCACTTTCCTCTCTTCTTTCTTTCACTTTCTCTGTCTACTACTACCAATATAAACCCAAAGCTTAGTAGTAGAACTACACAACTTTTGAAGCTAGTAGGTTAGAAGCAACAAACAGAAGAAGAAGCAAGCTAGTAGCAAGCAGCCTTGAGAGAGAGAGTAAAAAAACAGTTTCTCTCTCTAACTCAAATATTGGATTTAGAGAGTCTGTGTTTCTCTCTCTTCCTGCTTTATTTTTTTAAGGGATTTTGTCTTTACACTGGACAAAAACAATGCTTAGTGGGGGAGAGTAGATTCAGATCTGCTTCTAAACTTGGAAGGGAAATTTGCTAATGCCACTCGCCCTATTTTCTCCACTTCTCACACCCCTTAAATACCTTCTTTTTCCAAAACAACTATTTAACCATATATTTAAAAACTTTCAACAATGTCTTTTTTACAACTCAACTAATATGACTAAATTAATTGACAGGTGTTTGTTTCAGAAATTTTGCTATTTTTGTTTAAATTTCATTCATTGGAGATTTAAATAATTAACTTAGATTCAACATAATTAGATTTTAAGTCAATTTTTTTTTCTATCATTTTCAATTGGACTTTTTTTTGACCCAAATTCATTTTTATTATATTGATAAATAGTTTAATATGATTACATTCTTTGCATATAACTTAGATTTTTGTATGTATAAAAGCTTTGTAATGATAGTAACATCACAATTAATTGTGAAAAGGCAAAAAAAAGTTTCCAAAATTATGAAACTATTTGGATTATATTTTATTATTAAGTTATGCTGATTCTTAATGTCTATTTTTCAATTAGATTGGTTTTTTTTAGATATACTAATTGAATTGAAGTTTTCGATTTTTTGTTGGTTGAATAAAAAAAATATGTTTCGATTTATTATGTAAGAATTGTCAGTTTCGACTAATGGGATTCCGCTTGTCTTTGGACGATTTTGATTCGGTGGCATGTTTGAGACATTCAAAAATTAATGTTCAAACAGTTCTCATTGGTACGTGGCTGATTCAGGTCTCATTTTAATAAATAATTCTAAAAAGATCAATTGAATCTTTAAATTTGTATGTTTTTATAAAATATATTATTGAAAGCTATTAAAGTAATATAAAATTTTGGATTTTGCTAAATAAAAGTAATATTATGAATATTTTCGAAAAAATATTCAGTTAACTAAAACATGAATAGTTTAATTTATAATTATTAGATTGGAATTATCTCATTACAGTGATAACACATTTCGCATTAATGGTTCAAATACAAAATCAGGAATTAAAACTGATTTATCAAAATTATTCCTAAATAAAATTAAACACATGATTAGTATATTCTTATAACCAAAAAGAATAAAATATTTATGGGAGTTTTTTAGCATTAATTAAGAAAATAGTGTTAAGTACAGTAGTAGTTAAGTTCAACTTCAAGCAAGGAGTTTGAATTACACTCGTTAGAAATGGCGCGTGGTGAAAATGGTGTTAGAAATAGTGCACGTTCACTTGCCATCATTCTGACAAAACTCTTCTTCTTTTCGTACTGTTTGAGATGTAAAAATTTTAAATTAGATTCAATCCCTCAGAATTCATAAAATTAAAAAAAAAAAAATTCTATCACTTTTCGGTACTGCTCCTATACAGTAACTTCTACAGTTGCTTATCATGAATCCACCATCAGATTCCTTAAGACCTTGTTTGGATTGGAGTAATAAAATAAGGCGGATGCAAAACATGACATGAAAATGCATTGAACTTAGTAATAATAAAATAGCATTAAAATATACAATTGATAAAAAAGAAAAAAAAATTGTGTGATTAAAAAGTGTATACTAATTTCTACACTGCCTTATCATGAATCCATCATCATATTTTATAAATGTGCTCTCTACTATAACTTTTACAGTAGATTATCACAAATTCACCATGTATTTTTAAAAATCTGATTTTTAAATTAAAAATTATTATTCATTATAATTTATACGGTTAATTAAGGCTTACTGTTGATCGAGCTTATTTGTTTTCAACTGTCATGTTACGATCACGTTCGTTCCTTAAGTGTTCGACTTTTAAATTAAAATATAATCTCTACAAAAATTTCTAACGTTGTTTATTATGATCCACTTTTTACCTGTCCAGCACAGAGAGGTCACCCAAATGACCTCTCCACATAGCTAGGACAGGAACGCCCCTTAGGCGACCTCTCCAAGCAACTCTGGGCTATATTCACACTCGACCCTACATTTAGAAGACCATCTACCACATACGTGGCATTCCTCTACCGTTCCATGTGGCATCGTTCTTTACCATCGTCCATACCTCTCATGTACCGATATTCATACTTTCCACTATAGATGTATAGTATCTGTAACCACTATAAAAATATTCTTCTAACTATAAGGTCATCTCCAATAGGAGAAAAAATGGAGAAATTTTGTTCCAACCCATCTGCATATTTATGTTTCCAAGAAAAAAAATTTGATGATCCAAATTTGAGTCTCTAAATTTGGAGACTCAAAGTTGATCTCTAAAATACTGTTAAGAATTATTTTTTATTATTTTAATGATGTTAAAACAAAAATTGAAATTGATTTATGTAATAAAAATAAATGAAAAATGAAAAATTTTTAGTGAATACCCGAAGAAAAGACAAAGTCCCACTACCATAAGAATTTTTAGTGGATACCCAAATTAATTATTATTTGTATGTAAATAAAAATATTATTAAAAAATTAAGATAACATATTTAAGTATATTGTAATAAATTTATTTTTATTTGCAATAGATAGATAATTAAAATAATATATAGTAAGTAAAATTATTAATATTTTATTATTTAAATATTGAAATTTAGAGAAGGGTTGAAGTTGATATAGAATAGAAATGGTATCTTTTAAAAATATTTTATTTTCAGTCTTTATTTTAAAGAATTATTTGACGATGGATTAGAGATGACCTAAGTGAAGGTACGAGATCTTTTCAATCCACAATTATGATTTTGTAATACAAAATGGAAGAGTATATATATATATATATGAAAAATACTACAACATGTCCATTTATCATTAAAAAAGGATTGAATTATTATTATTAAATTTTGGGTCAGAGACCAATCACTCTCTCTTCTTTTGCCTTTTCCTTGAGGGCTATCATTACTCTTTGGGCCTTTGCTGTTTTTTCTGAGGAGAAATTTGTATTTACACAAATCATGTCGCTTCATATAATAATAAAGCTTGAGGGAAATAATAATTCAATATGGGTTGTCTCTTTCAAGTGGGTCCCTTCCTTTTACTGTATTTCCAAATCAGGCATATGGATTTTGGAGCAGCCCAACCCAACCCATTTTTTAAAAATGGGTTGGATTTATATTATTCATTGGGCTACAATTTTTAATAATAATAATAATAATATATTCTTTTAAATCATTGGAATTTGGAAGTGGAAAATTTCCATGGAAAGAGTGACAATTAATTGTCTTGTAGTAAAAAAAAAAGTAATTGCAATGTTTTTTTTAATAATTTCAATTTAGATAAAATAAATAATGTAATTTGATATTTCCTAAAACATATTGACAATTGTGCCATCAACAATACTCAAAATTACCTAGAAGACCTCAAACATATCCTGGTTCCAAGAATGCTTTAATTAAATAAAACAATGGTGCTTAGCTTAGCTTAATATCAATCAACATGTTGTGTTTTGTTGCCTCCGACAAGGGTTTGATTGATAATGTCCTTCAACATATTTTAAATGTCACAAATATAAATCTAAATTATGAATATTAATTAACATTTTTATTTTTCTTAAAAAATTAAAAATATAATAAAATTAAAATTTTAATTTAACTCTGTGTAATAAATTAAAAATATTTATTAAAAATGCCACTATATAAAAGAATTTACTCCAAAGCAAATGAAAAAATTAAATGAAAAATAGTGATAATGCAATTATATGTAGCAAGCAATTTGCTTCAGAATAAATAAAGAAATAAGATGAGAGAGAGTAGTGTAACGATGTTTGTATTAATTTTGTCTTAGCAAATTGACCCTTGTAACCATTTTTATTTCTGAATAATTGTAGCTATTTTGTTAGTTTTCCAATGAATGTAAATAACTCCCATGCCTTCAACTTTACTCATGTCATGTGCAACTTCTGTATTTGTCCAAAAGGTCACCTGCCCTTCCCAGAATCAGCCCAAGCTTAAATACCAATAAGGGTAGGGTAGGTCAGGTTCACCATTTGTCTACAGTTTTATGAGATTTCGCACCATTCTCAGTGGCTACCAGCAGGACGAGCATCACATCACTCACACCCTCTCACCTCAGCTTTTGCCTTTATTTTTATTTTTCCCAAGATTTGCAGTTTTGGCATTCAAGAATCAAGATCATAGAAATAGGCAAAAAGCCCCATTAAATTTTTTTACCATAAAGTATTCATCTTGGAATCAAAATTTAAGTTACAATTACTATTTCCTGGATTTGTATCAATCCTAGAAGTTAAATGGGTTGGTCAAACCATGGCTCAGAGTTCAAGTTAAATTGGTTGACCATCTGTTTCTGCTTCCTTTCTTTCTTTCTTTTCTTTTTTTTTTTTGGGTATGTAAGGTTTTCAGTAGAGTAAAATAAGCAGAGAGTAAATGAGATGTAACTTTCACCATATATTTTACATAATCAAGATGGGAGTTTTATATACTGATTAATGGACAAAACTTGAATTTAAGACTCTTGTCCCCACAAAAATCCAGAAAAGATTGTAGTTTTCTTGTCATTTTTGCATACAAGCCATCACAATGAATCAATACAATTGACTTCTTACAAGAAAATTCATCCACACGTCAAGTCAGTCGTTTATTAGTTTGTCTAAGTTTTTGTTTTTTACTTTTAATTTAAGTTGTTTTTCTAAAAGAACATGCCGCTTATTTATAAGTCCTTTTTAAAAGCAAAAAGGAGAACATCACAAGTAATGAAAAAAAAAAAATCTATACCCATCAAGGTATTCTTCCAACAGTTTAAGCCAATCGCCTCAAGTTAGTGCAAAATCAAAAGAACTCATGAAAGGATTTCTCAAAGAAAATGATTTGGGAAACAGAAAAAGATCAAAAACTACTTACAAAGAAGACCAATGCATAATGTATAAAGGTAATTATAGCACATGAAACATAAGTACAATTTGACAAGCTTATAAGTCAGTCATATGGGTGGTGGACACTGCACACTATTTCAAGCTTTAGCCATCTAAGTAAGTGAATGATTGGCGTGAATGGAATGAACACAGCCGCAATTATCCACATGATAAACGGTGCTTTCGAAAAGGATAAAGTTGAAATCACATGAATGCAGAATTATTGAAAATCTATGTATCATGAACAGTTATAATTAAGTAAATTTAAGTTAACTATATTGTTTCTTCTATTTGCAAAGCAAATAGACTATAGTTACAATCCATCTTTGTCTCTTATACATATATACACATATACTATTGACAAGTTTAACCCCAAATTTTCTCCATAAAGGAAGGTAAAAAGACAAATGGGGAAAAAGCAAGCATATCAACCAAAAGGAAAAGCATCCTATGTTTGAAATTTGGAAAAAAGATAGAGCATCTTATAATGACTTTAGTAGCAGAAGAATGCACAAAATGTATCAACTTGACAAATATTATCATGGCTTCTTTGGATAGTATTATGCAATGACTATCTTACTAGCTCTACATGGTGGTGGTGGAATATCTCATAAAATCACTAGAAGTTTCACTTTGGTGTTTGTAGTCCAAATTCATTTTTATGGAAAGGGAAAAGAAAGAATGACGATACAATCTATGCGTCCCTTTGAAACGAACGAATTTCATGAAATTTTGTTTGCAAATTGTAAAAATTTAAACATGCCCAAAATTTTGCCGAATTCATTCGCTGCTGCGGACATGTGAATAATTATCAAACAAATACAGTAAGAGAACTAAAAAGATGCTGAAGTATTCAAAGGACATTTCTGGTTTCAAGAGTTATCATTGTTAATACATACCTGCAGCTTGCTTATCATGTCAAGAAGGAAAAAATGGAATCTTTTGAAATAATAAAAAGCTTTTTCAATGAATTGAGTAGGAAACAAACTA
>CATIWJ010127826.1:0-21804 GCA_949640765.1 Croton laevigatus | reverse complement strand
AGTAATGAACATGAACAAAATTGATAAATTTTTAAACATGGGTTAATTGATAATCATTCGCAAGTTCATGAGGCATTTTAGTGTTATTGCATTAAAATAAGTAAATTATAGTAGTAGTAAACAGAATTCCCTAATTATATGCACAATTACATTGATAAAGATAGTATCTTTCTCTGGTAAATACTGCTTCTATAGTAAAAAAAAGAACTTAAAAGCTAATACAACATATCATAGTCTCAAGCTTCCAGCTTTTTTCCTTCATGAATTGCAGATTCTCTATGATTGTTTTCCATTTTAGAACCATACTATCGGTGGGAGGCAATCTATTGCAGAATTTCAAGAACTGCCTACCCAGTTAAAACTGGCTTTTTATATATATGTCTAACCTGAAACACCTGTGTAATTACAAGACATTTTTTCATAATCCTAGACCCTTCCAACTGGGGAATGAGGTGGGTATGAAACATATCTTGCAGCAGGAACTTCCCCATCATTTCCATTTCGGGTCCTTGTTCCGCCATTCTGCGATAATATGGTTTCAAGAGAAGTTTTTCCTTGCAACAGGTTTCCAGAATCCAAGACCTCACATAGTTTTTGACTGTCTAGAACTGCTATACATAGGGAAAATGCTTGTAAAATTGAAAGTGATGAAGTGAAATCAACTGAATATATCCCGTCTTTGAAGGGTGATAAGCTGAAGACGGGCTGGCTCTCTTCGACTCCTCCCTGTGTATATATATTGAAAGAGAAACATTAATAGGCGTAACCATTTGAATTAGACCGAGGAACAAGTATTGGGGGAAGAAAATAAATATTACCTGTGAAATAAGCTCAAATTTATCTGGTATAGAGCAATCTACGGATGAACTTGATATCTTAACAAGTTGACTTTGATTAGTGAAAATCCGTAGTTCGCAGCCTAAATCCCAACCTCCACAGTCACATGCTCCGTCTGATCGCCAACGATGGATCAACGATGAAGGTCCTCCTTTATTTGGTAGACTATGAATGCCACTAGGAAGAATAACTGTTGCATTGATAGGCTGTTCCCTGGCTTTTTGCCCATTACTGTTTACGCTTCTATTGATGACTTTTGGGATCTTCACAACAATAGCAGCAAGTTCATCATTTGGTTGGCATTCTAATGTCTGCTGCTCGGCTTGTTGTAGGTCCACTGCAAACAAAACAAATTCTCTAGCAAATGATTGCTCCATATAATTCTCTCTTGTCTGATGAGAAAACTGAGAACCAGAAACCTTAAGTTGTGCTACGACATTGGGAATATAATCATGATCTTTGCCTTTTCCACCTTGGTTTATCCACCTCCCATTCTTTTTCCTGATTTCCTGAATGGCAAAGAATGTGTAAATGCAGCTATACTCATCATCCTCGCTTGAGCTACTCAACTTCTTCATCGTAGCTGCAAGTATGTTGCGCTTATCATCAACTGCAAATGTGAAAAGAGGTTGACCATTCTTGACAGCAACTCGAAGAAGAGCTTGATATGCCGATGATCCACGCTTCTTGCCTTGAGATGAATCATCAACATTGATTCCCCTACAACTTCCCATATCAAATCTTGCTGTTCCCGGCTGTTGTGCTTCAGTTAAAGAATCTGATTGTCTGTCGGATGGTCTACACAACCTATCTGTCGATACAGAATGTCTTTGCAATGGCTCTCCAGGATGTCGGGAGTTGGGTGCTTTAGGTTTTAATAGTGGGTCTAATAACCTTCTCAAGGGGCTAGACCTTGCCCTGCTTGTAGCATTTTGTGCATCAGTCACAGTATTATTCTCTAAGGCAGGTTTTGAAGAATTATGCGCTGTGCTCGGTTGGGGAACGGCTGTACCTTCCTTGGAGATGAAGCTTTTGCTTATCTTGCCCATATTGATGCTAAGTCGGCGAAAAGGTGAAGTGCTTCTTGGTTTTTCACCAGCTGCTTTGCTTATGGAAGGTTCTTTAGAAGTTGTACTCACTTGTTCTTTAGCCGTTCTTTTAACTTCTGAAATTCTATCGCCGGAAGGACTGACTCTGAGTTTCACTGGACGGGGTACCAAGCGAGATGAATCATGGAAAGTGCTGATACTTTCTGCATCCGCAGAGAACCATTTTGTCTCTGTGCTTCCTTCCATCTCACGAGGGAGTGGGCAAGAGTGAGGGACACCAGAACTTACTGCGCCAGGACTTACATTTAACCCATTAGAAGCTCCACTCTCTGAATTGATCTTTAGGACTGAATCTTTTCTCTTGCACTGATCCAACTTGATTTCAGGATGGTTACTGGGAAATTGTCGACCTGTTCTAATGAACTTGCCCTGCTCATATTTCAGAGTAGTATTAGTCTCCACAAATTTCAAATTTTGAAACTTTTGAATTCTTTCTTCAAATAATTTTGCATTTTGTGCATGACCTTCTCCCATCAGATGACATTGCAGCGATGGACGGCGCAATTTTTGATAAGCAAGACTGGAGCTCTGACCTCTACCGGAAGAATCTTCCATTGAAATGGTTGACGGCGAATTACCATTTGAAATTGAATGCCTTCCACCCCAGTGAAATGTCTGTTTTTGGCTACACTGCCACTTTTCTAAACGACCCCAATCAAGAACACCCACATTTAAAACTTTCTCCTGGCGGGTTTCTTGTCCCCGCTCCAAATAACTTGGCAAATGTGACATATACTTCACAAGCTCCTCTTCTTCCTCGATTGCCTTACTATTCGGCTTTGGGAAGTTCGCTGGGCGTTTAAGCAAGATATCTTTTGTATTATTTCTAGATTTATAATAAAGATCATCAGATGACACAGTAGGCCTTTGCCGTGCTCGGGTTGTTACAGTTTCAGAAGTTCCTCGCGGTTGCTGGAGTGTTAAATTTATTTTTAATCTTGAATGGTCTTCCATAGACCAAGTAAGGTTGTTTGGAGCCCAGCTCAGCACTATCCCCAAAGTCTATAAAGTACCCTTTATCAGATTAACAAAGACGCAGGCTCTCTGAAGCCAAAAAAGAAATGTAACACAGTTAAATTATGTCCATTTCCGATAAAACAATGCATAAAAACTATGTTAAAAAGAGCCATCATTAATGGGTACAAAATTAAGTCATCGAAACAACGCAAAATTGCAATTTCTCCATAGAATTCAAAACCCATCTCACAAGCATAGCTAAAACAAGAAGAAAACTGACAGAATAAAAAAAAATGGCAACCTGAGATGGCAATGGAAAAAAAAAAAAAAACAGAAATAGAGGCAGTAAAATTATGACTAATACACTAAAAGGTCCAAATAATCCCTCTTCAAAACATTAAAATAAGAAAAATCTACAATCATACATTCATTTGAGGAGGGTTTTTGAATCAAATGGTGCTAATTGAATCAAAATATTTCCAGCTAGCAGAATAACATCAATTGGGAAGCAAGAGGACAATAATAAAACAACATCTTGACAAGATATAGAGGCAGGCAAAATATGTATTGAAAGCAAAATTTGGGTGGTCCAAAATAAGAAACAAACCCTCTTTCTTTTGTTTTCAAAAAAATTAAAGATAAGGAAAAATAAAGATGTCCTCTTTTATAGTTAATTGGCATATTGCTTCAGTTTTAAATGCAAAAGACAAAGATCCCCAGTTATATTCACAAGAACATAGAACACTAGTTTTCAAAACAAACTAATGAATAGTGCAAGGGCCATTTGGTTCTCCAAATCAAAAGAAAGTGAAAATGGTAAATGGGTAAAAATATTCTTAAAGGAAGCATTTTTTACCTTTTTCCTCCCTCCCCTTTTGCAAGAATCAAATTGTATCTACTCTAATTTCTTTTAAATCAATCAAAGTAAATAACAAAGATGTCCTCTACTTTAGGTAATTGGCATGTTGCTTCAGTTTTAAATGCAAAAGACAACGATCCCCAGCTATATTCAAAAGAACATAGAACACTAGTTTTCAAAACAAACTAACAGTGCAAGGGCCATCTATCAAAAGAAAGTGAAAATGGTAAATGGGTAAAAATATTCTTAAAGGAAGCATTTTCCCCTTTTTCCCCCTCCCCTTTTGCAAGAATCAAATAGTATCTACTCTAATTTCTTTAAAATCAGTCAAAGTAAATAACTTTTGCCTAATCTCTTTACTTTAACATTATTTTTCAGTTCAACTTCTTCAAGCATAGAAGCAACAAGAAAAGAACATAAATTTCACACCAAAAGAGAATCAAAGTTGGAACCTTTGTAACTAAAAATTTTCTTAGCTGCCAAACAGAGTTTCTAAACAAGGTAACAATGCAAATATCTTGAGATTTCTCAGTCAAATTTGGAAAAAAGACGTACCCATTTGAGTTTTGGAAATGCAGAGCAAAGATACGCAATTTACAGAAGCAGCAACTTCCCGAAATGTGTCGGTGCGCTTAAAAGTCAGAGAAACCCAAGAAAAATAAGCTGAAAAACAATCAATGCCTTGCTTTTTTCTTGAACTTGCACAGATTCCAAACTCCAAAGCAATAATAAAAATAAT
Organism: Croton laevigatus; assembly: GCA_949640765.1. Taxonomy (NCBI): domain Eukaryota; kingdom Viridiplantae; phylum Streptophyta; class Magnoliopsida; order Malpighiales; family Euphorbiaceae; genus Croton; species Croton laevigatus. The sequence goes on along the minus strand of CATIWJ010127826.1, from coordinate 17,303 downwards.
AATAATAATAATCAAAAACCCAGAAAAGAAAAGCAATAAGCAGAGAGTATAGAGTGGAAATAAGGAGAGAGAGAGAGACAGAGAGAGAGAGAACGTGCGTTCGTGTTATTTCTGGCTGGAAGTCATTTGTTTTTGTGTTTCTTTTCTTTCTTTTGTTTTTATTACAGTCAAAGAGAGAGTGAAGTGAAGTGCTCTAGTAGAGAGAGAAAGAAGAGATTTTGTAGAGAGATAAACAAGAGAGAGAAAGAGATTAGAGAGGCAATTCTTTTCATCGGACGGCTAAAAGTAAAAGGGTGATATCACAGAAGTCACCATCAAGATGGCGCGTAATGGGTATGTTCATCGACCCCACTTTTTTTTTTTTTTTTCAATATAGATATAAACTCACCACTTTATATACCTTAATTTATTTTTAAGAAAAAATTAATTTTTTTTAAGAAAAAAGATAGTACTATATTATTGCTGTCTCAAAATATAAGAAATTGCTTTCATTTATTTATTATATGAGAAAAATGAATAAATTTTTTAAAAATAAAAAACGTCAATGCAATATTCCATTTACAATGTGAAGCTAATATACATCTTCTAACAAACCGTCTATTTCTGAAGGGTATATTAGAAAATGTTTATAATTAACACCACCTCCGTTTATTAAAAGTTGAGAATTTACATTATTCACTTCCCAACTTTTTACATAAAATTCTGACAAAAAAATTCTAAAAAATTAAAAAATGAACCTCATATTAAAGAGAGAAATGAAATGGTGGAGACAAGATTTGGCCACATCAGCATGTATTGCTGTATAAAGTACATTTTAAATCAGAGTTGATAGGATTGGGTCTTTACCTCCTCATCATTCCTCATGCGCACATTTTTTTTTTTGCTACACCTAAAATTAAGGTGGGCATCTGTTGGAAGATAGGGGAAATTATAGCGTCTAAAGCACCCAAAATTAGTTCCCTATTCCCCCTTCCCCAAATTCCAAAAACCTGATGAAAATTTTAAAAAATGAAAATTTTGAAAATCTTTCATGATTTTAAAACGTGCACACCTATAAATGAAGCTTTAAAAAGAATAAAGCATCATATAAAATAGATCTACATGCTGATGGAAATGTTGCAACTCCATGTATTGGTAGGAAAAAAATCTAAAATCTTGTTATTAACAAGTACAAGTCAATTGTTTGCATTTGTTTACCAAAAATGAAACAGCCCTCCTCGTTCCCCTGGCACACTACTTTAGCAAAATACTGAAGAGTGTTGTTCATTGTTCCTTCGCAATGGGGGTGTTGGCTATGGGTCACGACTATCACTCTCACTCTCCATTTTCACGGTTCTCTACGGTTTTTTAGTCCTAATTTTGAGTCTTTGTGCCATTAATTTGGGTTTTTAGAGACGTTTGGGGAACTGGGCAGTTGTGGATGGTTTTAACCTAGATCAGAAGTGAGGAGTTATTACTCTATTGTGGATTGGAACAGTTATTGTTGTGTGTTTATTAATGGTAATTTTTTATTTCAAATTTAGAATGGCCAAAGTTTAGGGGAAATGAAATTTTCATTTGTCAATTTCTAAAGAACAGTGGCTACTCTTTTTTTTTTTCACCATTTTCGTTCATAATTATTTTCACCTTCTTTCTCATTTTCGGGTAAAATTTAGACCGTCTGTAACATTTTCAAATTTTTTTTTAAATGATAATTTTTTATTTCAAATTTAGAATGGCCAAAGTTTAGGGAAAATGAAATGTTCATTTGCCAATTTCTAAAGAACAGTGGCTACTCTTTTTTTTTCACCATTTTCGTTCATAATTATTTTCATCTCGGATAAAATTTAGACCGTCTGCAACATTTTCAAATTTTTTTGTGCATTTTTTTTTAAATTTTGCATAATTCTACAACGAATGCCATAGAATGCTTAACTTTTGGCTGAATTAGGCCAAAAAATATGTATCCATATTACCTAAAACTGTAACTCAACATTTTATTCTAAACCTCACGCACTTTCCTCTCTCCTATGACACTTACTGTACGCCTGTTAGTTTTATCTTCCTCTCTCCTATTTGCCTGCTACACAAATCTTACTTCACAAAAAAAAAAAAAAAAAAAAATCTTTTTATTACCTCAACTCACTAAATTATAAATCTCTTCCACTAAAAGACAAAAGGTAAAATCATCCAAATACACTCTAAAATACCAAAAGCCTCAACATTTTAAAACTAACCTTCAAATAAAAGTCTGAATCTTAAAAAATCGGAGGTAGTACTATTTTTTTATTGGCTAAATATTTGATCGTGGTCCACACAAATGAAGGAAAAATAGAATGTAAATTGTTGCATAGGAGATGCATTTTTAAATTTCAACCTATATTAATAGACATTTAGCGAAATCACTGTACATATTTTCTATTTCACTTGATATATCAACAACAATCTATGTTTCCATTGAAGTTGCTCTACACATCTTTTATTTCATTTGACACATTAACAGCAATCCATGTTCCCATAAGAATTGCTCCAAGTCTCTTTAAAAAAAAAAAACTTAATTTTTTTTCCATTTATATTTTAATTTTGGTTTATGATGATGTGTACTTGTTTTCTTTTCTTTATAAAGTTGACACATTGGATAGTTTAAAGCACTTAAGCCAATGCCGATTAGTTTGTTTTATATTCGAATATTATTGGATTATTATTTGCATTTTTTTTTAAATTATGATTGAGTATAGAATTAGAACAAATTGTCAATTTAATGTCTAAAAGATTGAAATCTTTGCAATTGAGTACCTAAATTTGATGTATGTGGCACAAGTTTTTCATTGACAAAATTCCATATTTTTTTTTTACCTTATTTCATCATGTCTTGTATTTTTATTTTTTAATATTAAAGCAGACATATCTATTTAAGAAAGTTGGCTAGATCTAAAATTGGATTTAAGTTTTGTAAAAAACAAAAACAAATCAGATTTAAGTACTTTTTAGTTTAAAAATTCATTAATTCAATTGTATGTATACAGTATAATAATAATAATAAAAACTCTATATATATATATATATTCTTACTTACTACCTCCAAATTTTTCATTTGTTTACATTTCTATTTTTAGCAAAGTTTTTGAGTTGTTTATATATATATTTTTTTGTAAGTTTTGTAATTGTTTATTATTATTTATGTATTGGTATTAATGAAAAAGTAAGTGTTGTAGATGGTTGATAATTGTTTATTATTATTTTTGTATTGGTACTAGTGAAAAGTAGATTTGTATTGGTATTTGTGTTTTTAGAGTGTAAAGAAATGAAAAAATTGGAGGTAGTATAAATTATTATCGAATTACATCATTTAATCAATTCGCAAACTTATAATGCAACTGTATCACGAACTCTAAAATTAGCCTGTCTGAATAACACAAATTATTCTAGATTATTCATGGATAGAATGGAAAGAAAAATAGAACCAATCCTAAAACTATGTTGAACCAAGTTCATAAATTGAGCTTACTAGGTAAACTACATCTTCACGAATATTTCTTTTTTTTTTTTTCTTTTAGTTACCCCCAGGATTTGAACCCATGACTTTTTGGTCTTTGGTGACTTACCTCACCACTAGGCCAACCCCTTGATTTTTCACGAATATTTCACAAGCCAAAACTGAAGCTTAAATTTGAAGTGTGAAAAGAATTCGAACTTATTTAAAATCTAATCGAACCGAGCTGAGCTAAACCCATTACTGTTTGATTCAACTTCTTTATTGCTTTAGCGAGGAAAAAAAATGGCATTTTATTTACTTCCTAAGACGCTGTTATATTATATGATACGAATATTTAGATTTGGTATAAATAATTGGTGAAATTACCAAAAGGGACATTACAATGAAAGTAAGTAATGAATCCATTTGCATGAAAATGGAAGATAGGGTTTTGTTGTCTTTCATCTTGTTTATTGAAATATCAATTCTCCACTAGTTTTCTTTCGTTTGATTTTTAGTCATTTACTGATTGATTCAATCATTTTTCTGAAATGTGGCAATTCTATGACGTGGCTTTGATAGGGAAGTTTGGTTCCCCTTTAATCTTCTTGAAATAATCTTTTTCTATATTTATATGTCAATCACTCTCAACTTGTTTTTAATAATTTATTTTTTCTATAAAAATCCTACTCTTTTTTTAAAAAATTTTATATTTTTCCAAATATAAATTTTGGACTATGAAATTTTTATATTTTCAAATAGTATTTTTTAATATAAATTATTGTTCTAAATTTAATTTTTTTAATGAAAGTTTTGTTTTCTTTATTACGTAGATGATTAGAAATTTGTGTTTGGATTTTATGACCGAAATTTTTTTAAAAACTAACGTAATATTAATTTGTTCTTCGTTCTTCAAAAACATCATTAAGTAGAACATGTAAGTTAATATACTAGCTACTAATATATTATTTAGGTGCGTGCATATACCTATGTTAAAAAAAAAATAAATTTAGATATGCATATTTTCTAACCATATGTGCTTATATTCTTATAAATTATCTCCCTAAATTAAATACCCCTTTCATCCTTAAAAAGTGTCCTTTCTCAAAAGTGTACTATATTTACAAAAAAAAAAAAAGTGTTCTTATGTGAACTTTAATATACATTATTTCTTTTCAATATCTTTAGGACATACCCCATAATTATTGCTACTAAATTCTCATACGAGGAGTATATCTTCCATTTGCACAAAAGAAAAAAAATTTAAAGAGATTTAATGGTATTTTCAGAAAATGACAAATCCATAAATATAAAGTGGGAGAGATGAAGTCTTATAAGGAATGAGATTGGTAGAGCGGAAGAGCTTCAGCAACTAGGCCAAAAAGTGCCGAGTTTGAGCTTCACTTGGTGTCTGAAGAATATCTAAGTTTAAAAAAAAACAAAGTCTTATAATTATTAGAATTTTCACCTCAATTTTGAAAATAATATAAAAAATTTACCCCACTCAAAATAATCCAGTACATATTTAGAAAAAAAAAATTCACTGAAATAACACACTAAAACGGAAAATAGATAATTTGAATATAAATTTCAAAAGGAATCCCTGTCCCTCTGACTATAAAGAATGATAGGGTATATGAGTAATTTCACGTATCAAATTAGATTAAATTTTTGTTCAACTCTATTTCGCGTATACGTTTAATTTTTTTTTTCTATATTCGTTGTTTTTTGGAAGCATCTTTGAAACGTTTCAACAATCCATGTTAATTCAGATTCAAGGCAGGAATAACTCGTGAAGGCAGTAAACCTTTTCTTACCAAAGACATCTGTATTAAACTTGAGACTTCAGATTAAATTAGAAGGAGCCTTACCATGTGATCCACATTTGGTAACTGTATTTGTGTATAAATTTGTTGTAGACAAAAATCTTTATTATTTGAAACTACCATTGACTTTTCAGCATTCTACTAATTAATGAATAAAACTACTAATTAATATGTCATATATACATAGGTTGAAATTTCAACTATATTTATGCAATGCTGACGACTCTATTTAACTGAATGTACTAATTGAATTTATTTCTTTTGGTTCCATCAAAATTGAATTTCAAGATACCAAACTAAATTTATTGATTGTAACCCACAGGAGTTGAGTCAAGTGGTAAGTAACTTGACGCCGCTTAAGCAATGTCTCGAGTTCGATACCTTGTGAATGCAAAAAATCATTGTTGGGAGACTCATCCACTATAGCCAGATGTGCGACCCGGATCGACCAACGGATTAGTCGGGGCGAAGCCCTGGATACCGTGGCAAGCAACAAAAAAAAAAAAAATTTATTGATTGTAACAGTTGGAATTGAATCAATTTTGATTCAAATTTAACCAATCCATTTAAATAAATACTTGTTCGATTAACCGGTTTGAATCAGTAAAAGCTCTCCCCTTTATTCATGATCAAAATTTAATCAAACCAATCGATTTGGATTAAATAAATATAAGAGATGGATCGAATTGAATTGGTTCGATTAAGTAGTTCAAATCAATGATTTTTATATTCATGATCGAATTAAAATGTGATTTTAAAATTTAATTATTGAATTTTTTAATTATTTAATGTATGATGGTAATTAATATTAATTTTTAAGATATTTATTGAATAGAGAGTATAATACACTTTTTTTAAATAAGAAAGAAATTTTTTTTTAAGTTTAATATGAATTAAGTAGTTATTTTTATTATAATTTATTAAAAAATAATTAGTTTTATCAAAATTTATTTAAAAAGAGTTATTTTTATTTTTTAATTTAAATTAATTAATTTTGTCAAAATTTATTAAAAAAATAGTTCCTCTTGACAAAATTTATTAAAAAATAATTACTTTTATTAGATACCCTAAAAAAATAACCTAAAATGACATGCTTTTGTGACAGCAACTCCAATAGTAAACCATCATCACATTCAAAAGCATTACTTTCAAATATAAAAAGGATGAGAGAAAGATGTAAAAGAAAAGGTGGGGAAAAAGCAAAAAAGAGGATGGAATTAGAGCCTATAAGATTGAACATTATAATTACTTGGTTGATCCAAATTTGATCCTAATGGTCCCATGTTAATCTAATATCATAATACCACCTTGCACTAACATCCAAACATAAAACTTTTATTTAAGCATTTAAAGTATTATATTTTTCAAAAAGTAATTGATATATTTATTATACAAGGTGCGTTATTTTTTAATTGAGATTTTTACTATTTATTATTTATTTTTTTAATATTTTTTTTATTCTATCTTAATAAATATCAACTCACATCCACTCAATATAAAAAGTGGACTAAAGACAAATTACATCCACTATAAAAGATATAATTGTCATATTCCAACAAAAAATACCAAAAAATCTCACTTATTTTGGAACACTAAAAAATCTTGAAGTCTCAATAAATTAGGAGTGAAAGTAGTATTTGAATTTTAAAAGTAAAACATAAAAAGCATTATTTTAACGTGTCATATTGGATTGATATAAGATATTAAAAAGAATATAATTAGGATTATAAATATAATTTTATTAATTAAGTTACATATTTCAAATATAATACGAATAGTGAATCTTTATAAGATCAATTTAATATGAATGTGAACATGAAACAAAGTTTGAATAAATTATATAAATAAACAAAGAATCTGTTATTTGTAACAATGGAATAAGTAGGGTTTTATGTGGTTCATAAGATCCAACACTATACCTTAAAATCTTAAATTGTAAATGAATTAATAATTGATTAAACAGGTCGGATTGATACACGATTCGATTAATCAGATGGATTCATATATTAATTTTAATTCAATCAAGGTTAATAAAAATGTGATCTCATCAATTTATGATACAAATTTATTAATTAGTTATATGCATTAGAAGAAATATATTTATATATACATCAAGATATAATTTAATCAACCCACCATAGAGCTCTAGCTTTTTATTAAAAGCATTATTCTTCTGTATTATCATGTGCTATACAAAGTTGACTAGTTGACTGGATTTAATTTTATATAATGTAATCCTCAAAAATATGTTTTTTTTTTCACAATATTTAGTATTGCTTGTGCTTTTCTATTTTTAACTTAAAAAATTTACTAAAATTAATATTTTACTATTTTCTAAAAACAGTTTAAAAGTGAAAAAAAAACCTGAAATAAATAAATAAATAAGTAACTGAATTTTAAGCTAAAAAGTCGAAAAATAATCATGCTAAACACTTGTTTTATACTTTTGGGCGTAAAAATAAGTTAATAATATTTTCAGAGCAGACATTGTTAATGTTAGAGCACATATTTAATTTCGTACAAAATTATTTTCGTTGAAAGTTGTGTAGCTAATTAACAAAGAGAAGACAATTTTATCTTTAATAATTATTTAGTTTGACATTAACAATAATTATTCTGAAAATATCACCACTCTTAAATAATATTAATAATAGTTAAAGTTTGAAAAGAAAAGCAAGTTGTTTGCATTTATAAATTTCAATTTTTTTTAGCCACTTGCTTTGTCAGATTATTTAGTTAGAATTAACGAAAACAAACAAAAAGTTCAAGCATATATCTTCACTTAATCTATAATTGGAATTAACAGAATAATTAATTACATCACCACTAATCTATAATTCCCATTGTTTTATAAGTATGTATAATAAATTCTTTGGGCTCAATATGACCTTATCCTACAAAATATTAATTATGTGCAAATAAGGTTTTCATTACTTGTTTATGCTTTTTAACCTTATTAATTATTGATAATTCTTAAACTAATAGTAGATCATTGCAAAGATGTTCATGACTGTCGAACTGGCATTTCAGTTCGTAGTACAAATCTAAATTAATGAATGTTTGTTGTCGTGAAAAATTAGATTTCTTTCTTTATTTAATTTCACCGGACATTCAGACATCTAACCATATTCAGATTCCAATACTGAAGATGATCAAGTCATTAATGAGCCGATCCTTTCAACAATTTTGTTCATTCAAAACGTTAGAATTTGAAACTACACAAGAAGAAGATAAGCAATATTATTATGGTAATGACTAAATTGAGCTCTTGTTAAGTAAAATTATCAATAAAATCCACTTTAGATTTTTTTTTATTTTTTTTAGATGAATGCTATTATGATTTTATTCATGAAAAATATGAGTATATCTTGCTACAAATATAGATAAATTTAGAACAAATGAAAAATATAATAATAACATTACTAAACGATAAAAAAATCGTACTTAAATCTTTGACGTTCCACTTGGTGGTATTCATGAACCACAAATTGACTCTTCTTTTGTCTAAACAAGTCTGGTTGTCAAAGATCTAAACACAAACTTCTCACCATTGTCTCTTCTATATAAGAAAAAAATCGACCTCTTATGAAAGAGGACCAATAGCCACATGAATTCATCATATGTATTTATGATTTAATTCCTAGAATTTTTTTTTTTTTGAAAGAAAAGGGAAGTGAAAAAGAAAAAGAAACATTAATGAGAATGATTGCAACCTGAAATTAATATTTTGAGGGTTGAAATTTATTGAATATCCACATGAATGCCAATTACAAATAGTAAAAGCCCCTCAATCATCAAATAATGCCATGTTGCTTACATTTTGTAGAATCATGAATTCAGAAATCTTTTTCCCCAAATAAAAATATATCCAATTAAGTGTAAAGATCATCATAATTAATTCTTTGAATCAATTAATAATTATGATACTTGATTAACTTGAGATCTTCATCATAAAATTATAATCCTAAATTAATCTTGACTTAATGAATAGAAGAAAGTTTTTCTACATAAATTTCAAATTCTGAAATGAATTGCAGAGTTGATGAGAGCATCCAATGTAATAAATTATTAATTTTAGCTTAATTTAAATGAAATCTAAGCATTTTATCAAAAAAAAAAAAAAAAGAAATCTAAGCAGAACCAAGTGAAAAAAAGGGGGTTATATTTCTAAAGGAAAAGAAAATAGATTAAATTGAAGTTATCAAATGAATTTTCCATTGTGCTCTTTGTTAATGGATAACTTAATTTTTTCACAAAATATATGGTAGAATGTAGAAACATTGGATAAATAAAAATACCATATTATGAATGCAAATTAACCAAGTTTTTTTTTTCACGAAGGCATATACAATCACACATCATGGTACCTCGATTGGCGCGCAGTTAAACTGGAGTCTGACCATACAAGCATTCAAAATAATATATCTAGTTGCCTTTATCAACTACTTAGACCTAAATTCACTGGTCTAAAGTGGTTAATCTAAGTTGACTAAGTGGTTAATTAGTCTAACTTATATATCGTATCAAATAATTAATATCCGACGTGGAATTTCATTTAGAGATTTGAGGATTCGAAGCCGGACATTCACGGCTATAGCCAACCTACTCTACCACCATTCCCATCCCCATCCTCGCAAACTAATTAACTAATTAATTGATTAATGCTATCGTGTTTACGTTGGTAAGCTTAATCTCGAATAAGTATATTCGATAGTAGTAAATAAGCATAATTTAATGGTCTGGACAAGCGTAATTTTAGCAAAACACTGATAAGTGCACTTATAATTTAAAGCAAAGACCAAAGTTCAATTTCTAATATCTGAATTTACAAACAAAAGAAATCAGATACCCTACCTATTAAAATCATTATGATTTTTACTAATAATTTATGCAAAAATTTGGGTTGGAATCAATATTTGGAACTGATTGATCATGAATTGATAATTATTTTTCTTTTTGCATATGTGATTATGATTTTGTTTTGATTATAAATAAATGAAATTGCATGTGATGATTGATAAAATAAATTAAATATAAAACAAATAAAACAAATAATGGAATTGCCCATCAAATGCATTTCTGAAAAATGGAAAAAATAATCACCGACCAAGACCCATATGTCTCGCATAAAGACAAACTCTAATCCCTTAGCCCCAAAAGTTTTACCAAATGGAAACACTTGTGACTTGGGAATGGAATAAAACACGCTATATTATCTGTACGGACTTATTGATTTTTTTATAATTATTATTTATTTAATTTTTTTATTTTAATTATATGTTTATTTGTATTATACTTTTTAGTTAATTGAATTAATTTAGTGTCACGTGGCCAATCAAGGTGTGGTCTCGTTAGTCATTCTACCTTTCACATAGATGATAGGATGTAGAGGTCTCAGAGTTTAATTTTTGTCAGGGTCTAGCCTCGTTGGTCATCATATCTTTCACGGAGATGATATAATGTAAAGGTCTTAGAGTTTGATTTTTGTCAGGGTGTAGCCTCGTTGGTCTTTGTACCTTTCACGGAGAAGATATGATGTAGAAGTCTCAAAAAGTTCAACTTTTATCATCCACGCTGTTAACACAAATTTGGCTCTATTAGCGGTAACTTATACTCATTATATGATTAATGAGTGACCTCTTTTATATTAAAAAAAAAAATGCATGTCACGTGTATTTGTAAGTACAAGATGTTATGTGTTCAATCATGGAGTAGAATTCCGGAAGTAAGAAGTAAAAGGAATCTCTTATGTTCACACATTGCTGACAAGAAATTTTGTTGTGTTTAACCCGTTTATTAAATTTAGAATTGTGCAATTTTAGAGTAAAGCCTAACTTTATTTTTAATTTAATGAAAATGTAGCTTTTCTCCTTTGTCATTGTTTATAAATTTATACGAATCGCCACTTATACCTAATTCTCGCATACCTGCAAACCGATTTGTCCTGCCCGTAATTTACCCAGCTCATTAGAAGACATTTCTCGAGGCTAGGTCAAGGATGAATTTTGTAAAACTTGCTACGAACGCGTCCCAAGATCAACCCTAGTTAATTTTGTTCAATAAACATGCTTTAGTTGAGTAGATTTGTACTATTCTCCTCTTAACTAGTTGTACTTAAATTCCATCTCCCATATACATCCAATAAAATTTAAGGGAAAAGACATATCTCTTGTATTTTTTTTTATTTTTTTAACTCGAATGGTAGATTGTTTATATTCAGTTTTGAGATCAATTTCAGTAGTACACGGTTTGCAGAATTTGACTCTATTTTTTAAATTAAACATGAAATAATCGAGACTATTAAATTTATAGTCATATGAAATTTATAATACAAAGTAGATTTCTATGAACTGCCATCCCCTGAAATTGATCTCGAGACTTAGAATAGACAATTTACCGTGATAGTCGGAAAAAAAAAAAAAAAAAAAGGCCTTGTGTCGCATCTCTCCTTCGAGGGATGTAGGCAAGCCTAAAATTTAATCTACTTCAATAGAGTTAGTTGGAAGCTATAAATGTGTAACTCCTCTAAACATTTCCACATCAAATATCACCATACTCCAATCTTTAAACAAATCTGCAAATTCAACCACCAAACCCAAATAAATTCATCAAATCAGAAGAATCAGAAAACAAAATCTATAGACCAAACCCAAGTTGCTGTCTGAATCCAAATCAACAATTTTTGAGACAAAAAATTTGACAATAGAACACATGTTCCCATTTCTTTTTTCTGACAATGTTTCTTAGTTTCTGCAAATTCTGCCATATCATATGACATATGGCCTCCACCAAATTAATTTAAAAGGAAATTGGGACAGGTGCTTGCATTCAAGATCAAGATGAAACTTATTTTAAGGAAATGCAGTTAGAAATTACTTCTATGTGTATATAAATATAATAATACCCAACTGATGTAAAAGATTGTTTTCTTGCATTTATGTTGGGGTAAGTTTTCTAGGGATTGAAAGAAGAAGACAATTGCCTTTTATGGCTATGACTATATCACTTTCAATTCCATGTAGAGAGTTTGTTTTGTTACATAATTTTTATGTATGATGGCATCATATTGAAACTGAAAGGACAAATTAATTTGGAGTAGTTTTGTATTATATATATTTTTGGTAAAATTTTTAGGAAGACATGATGTATTATGTTATTTATACACCAATCTAATAGTATGACGATACATTAGCAAGTTGATTTTCTCTCTTAATAACGTGTTATCTATTAATGGTTTATTTTCTTTTTCAATTTTATCTCTTCTAATTTTGTTGCATTATCTTAATTAACTATCTGCTGATATGTTGTTATTCTATTGAATTGGTGTATGTATGATGTGGTATACTAAGTCTATCTAAGAATTTCTTGTAAAATTCATGTGGCAATGGTTCCGATTAAAAATCCGCGGTTCATGGTTCATGGTTTGCTTGAACCGTGAACTAACTTGTGCTTGGACTGTTCGAAGGTTGTTTGATTAACCGACGATTCACGGTTCGGTGATTCGGCAGTTACTACCAGTTCAAACCTATTGTTCAGGGAACTGGTGGATCATGCCAATTCTGACAATTTTTTTTTTTTAAAGATCAAACCGACAGTTTGTACGATTTGGTTGGATGGTTGGTTGATTACAATTTACTACAGGTATGGTTCATGATTCAACAAATGACTGAACCAGCCCCACCCCAGATGGTGGTTAGACCATGTTTTGGGCGATTTCGATTTGCTAGCGGCTTGGTTCCGGTTTCTCATGGTTCGTGGAGTGGTGGTTCAGACATTTCAAATTGGCCTTAGTCCACCACTTATCAAGGGATAAAAAGCTTAAAAACAATATAAATTTTCTTGTTTAGGCCCAATCAACGACACCACCTATGCACCAAACTAGCGACATTTATACATTTCCCTCATTTGCCTTCTTTTCGCCTTACAATAATACCTGTAACATCAAATTATCACTATTACAAAATCATTTTGTTGATTTAGTTTGGATCTTAGGTAAGCATTCCCAAGCTAAGGCTCTAATAAAAGATGATAAACGCTTATAAATTAGTTAAAATTCGTTTATAAGCAGTTTACTTTTATGTTTGTTAAAACTTATTTTTAAAGCAATTTAGAGATAAGGAGCTATAAGCTTCTTTATTTTATTAATTACTTATAAACCTTTGAGATCTGATTAAATAATAACTGTTTTACCTCTATTAATCACAAAATGATTTATCTAAATTAATCATAACATAAATTGGCTTTTTTTTTTTTAGTGTTGCGGGGATTTAAACTCTGATATTTTATCATGTCACCGATACATTTGCTAATGAATAATATGTTCTGTTATTATTTTTTTACACCAAATAGATACACCATTTTAAACGCTAATTGTTGGATTTTAATTTTTTGGAACTGTTGTAGATTACAATTAATCGCTTTCGCCCTTAATTTTAAATTTTATTTTTAATAAATCTATGTTATTGTGACGATTTACAAAATTGGGCAATTTCAACGTAAATATAAAAAATATGGTGGAGATGTAACAATTCAGAAAATTCATAGTGCATAACGATAAAGGGTCAGTAATTATTATACATCAATCTTAAAATTATTTTCAACACAAAATACATAATTCATCATTGAAAAATTAATCCAATTAGTAATAATTAGGGTTGATATGTGGTTGCAATTGCCATTAACATGAACTATATATTATAAAAGTAGCAAATAATTTGAATATAAATTTTTGTGTATAATCATCATATAAAAAAAAAAGGAAAAAGAAGAATATTCTAGACTTGTAGAATTGTCTAGTAACCAAACTTAGGCTTTGTCTAGAATTCTCTAGAATTATCTAGGATATTATAAGATTGTAATTTAACATTTACTATTAAAAAAATTGTAAGTTAGTAACAATTTCATTGGAATTCAAAATCAAATGCCATTTTGGGCCTTATGAGAGAGCCCATATGCAAGTCTAGAGTAATAATCCATTCAAGAGCCTTGTTTAGGCCTCAAGGCTCTAAGAGTCTATGACGAGGATAAATAAATAAAATGGTAAAATTACATAAATATCCTCTTTTTAACTTTTATTGTAAAAAATAGCCGGGGCTATAGTTTTGTGGCCACGTTTTCGATCTCTTCTCCCTCTAAACTTTGATTATTTCTTTTCGTTATTTGCACAATAGGCATTGTTCTATTTGAGAAGTTCATGACGCAAAGATGGGGAATGAGAAAGCGATCGATAATATAGGCTATCAATTTAATTTTCAGTACGTTTCATATAAATGCATAACCTTTCAAAAATACAACTACTTTTGACATGGAAATATCTCCATTTTATTTATTTATATTACAACATAATTCAATGCCAAAAGGATAATCTTTTTTGACATTTATGATTTATTGTTATCGAGTATGTGTCTATTTAGATTATTAAGCCCTACTAAAACGAAAAGGATATGGCCTAGGAACATCCAAGACCAAAAACCTTTGGTCATCCTCAACATAAATACCAGCAGACCCACACCTTGGCCTTCCACAAGTAGGACAAGACTCAGCAGGACACCATACAAAATTATAATCACCTGCATTTTTTCTAATACTGAAATAATCATCCAGCCCTCCGGTCACAATGAACCTTCTTCCAGTCGCGGGATTCACTTCTCCTACTGTCCATGTAGTGGATTGAACACATAGTGTACCTGCTTGAAATGTAACCGTCAAATCCCTACCCTCCCTGATAATATTCTCACTTTCATTGTATGGCTTGAAAATCACGGTTATACCCCGTGACACATTGGGCGGTGTGAAGGGTTCTTGACCTACATACAACGGACATGGGATGTTCTTGCGGCTGATGAGGGTTAAACCCCCTGCGACGTCGAATATGCCAGACTCAACATAGTATTCTACGCCACTTTCCACAGGCTTCCCATCTGTGTCTAGCACCGGTTGCTGAGCCAAACTGGCTAAGGCCATAGAAACTAGACATATAGTGAAAATGCTCAATTTTGTCATGGTTGGTTTCTAATAATTTCTCAAATTAGAAGGATGGGATTGGTGTTCTTGGACATGAATATTTATAGGGATGCATTTCAACATTTGTATGTATTTTAATCAATGATATTGAGGTACACGGAAAATAATATTTTCTATTAATACTTATCTAATTGATTTTATAATTCTATATTGCTTAAACATTAAATAATAGTTTTAGACTTTTGTAGCCTTTCATTTTGAAGTTTTAGTATGTTTTAAGAGTTCAATTTGTACATATTCTTGGTTAATTCAAGGTTTGAATTATCATCCTTAATTTTACAGATATGTCTAAATTGCTTAAGGTATCCATATCTAAGATATTTAGAACGAATGAATTTCTCAAAGGGAACGGTCAATAAAAGTTTTTGCATGCATGATTTAATATGGATAAGATTGGTTAATTGTTGACTTTCCGCAAGATTAGTCATGGGTGATCCATATTAATCATGTTGACGTAGCAAGTATACACATAACGTGCGTAAAATTTAGAATTTCTAAGGGAAAAAGTATAAATTTGTAATTTGACCATGACATTTGAATTGACATTTGAATATCAATTTAATAAATTAAACCTTTTTTTTTTCTGCCTTAAGATATTTGGGGAGGGGACATGAGGAGTCATAGTATAACTGTGGGGCGTTAAATGCGGGGCTCTTGCCTCCACAAGCGTTGGTCTTTACCATTTTGCTGGACGCCCTCCTTAATAATAAATTAAACTTATGACAAGGCAAAAAATGAAGTTATTGACAAAGATAAAAATGGCAAGTTATCCTGTTACTGAGTGGCATTTGCTCACGGAAATAAATTTAGTGCATGAACTTTTTAAAATTTAACACGTTTGGTGTCTAGACTCTTTTTTTTTGGACAATTTGGTATATGAGCTTTTTTTTTTTTACAATTTAGTGCCTGAATTATTTAAAAAGTACAATTTAGTATATTTTAACACATATGACATTTTAGTTATTTTAAAATTGCCTGAATCAATGATGTATACCAATTATTTATTGCCATTCGGCATTGACTAACACTCATTGTTGTTGCTTTTATGATCGGCGGTAACGTGGTAAGTCCCTGGCAGTTGGTGGATTTGGGGTCAAGTTGGTTTGGTCTACCAATTGGTGTTTTAGCTATTCCGGCAAATAGATGTTGTTTCAGCCAAAATTAATGTTATATTTGTAATCAAAGCAAAACAAATGATTCAGATTTGATATAATTTGTTAATTTTTGTCATTGGTTAGCTATCTAAGAATTTCTTGTAAAATTCACGTGGCAACGGTTTCGATTTAAAATTCGCAGTTCATGGTTCATGGTTTCATTGAACCGTGAACTAGCATGTGCTTGGACTGTTCAAAGGTAGTTTGATTAACTAACAGTTCACAGTTTAGTGATTCGACAGTTATTACCAATTCAAACCTATTAT
Source organism: Croton laevigatus (assembly GCA_949640765.1). NCBI lineage: Eukaryota > Viridiplantae > Streptophyta > Magnoliopsida > Malpighiales > Euphorbiaceae > Croton > Croton laevigatus. The sequence continues at coordinate 580 of CATIWJ010127826.1, read as the reverse complement.
TCAGTGAACCGGTGGATCATGCCAATTCCGACAATTTTTTTAAAAAAGATCGAACCGATAGTTTTTACGATTTGGTTGGATGGTTGGTTGATTACAATTTACTACAGGTATCGTTCATGATTCAACAAATGACTAAACCAACCCCACCCCAGACAGTTCGATTCGCTAGCGCCTTCGTTCCAGTTTCTCATGGTTCATGGAGTGGTGGTTCAGACATTTCAAATTGGCCTTAGGCCACCACTTAAGGGATTAAAGCTTAGGCCCAATCAACGACACCGCATATGCACCAAACTAGCGACATTATACATTTCCCTCATTTGCTTACTTTTTCCCCTGACAATAATACCTGTAACATCAAATTATCACTATTACAAAATCATTTTATTGATTTAGTTTGGATCTGGGTAAGTATTCCCCAAGCTAAGGCTCTTATAAAAGATGATAAACGCTTATAAATTAGTCAAAATTTGTTTATAAGCAGTTTACTTTATGTTTATTAAAACTTATTTTTAACGCAATTTAGAGATAAGGAGCTATAATCTTCTTTATTTTTTTAATTACTTATAAACCTTTGAGGTCT
>CATIWJ010127822.1:0-17677 GCA_949640765.1 Croton laevigatus | reverse complement strand
CTTATCAAGTTTGCATGCCTGTCTAGAGAAAGAGCTTGCTTTTCATGGTTTTTCATATTTTAGATGCGGAGAACAACTCATGTTCTACATAAGTGCATACATTTGTCGATTGTTATTAGCAAATAATGTTTTACAGAAGAGGCCATAGCTATAATTAATAAGCTTGACGGAGAAAATTATATTACATGGAGCCTTAAAATAGAGCAAGATTGAAATTATATTACAAGTAACATAATATATGATTGTCAAATCATTACTCGCATGTGTTATTGAAATTATGGAATGTGCTATCTATATGCGTAATCGTAGGTACTTATATTTATATATCATATATGCTTGTGTTAATGCAAAATAATGCTAAATAGTCCTAAACATTCGTAATTGGATCGGTTTAAATTGTGTTTCCAAATGGTATTCCTTGGGTTTAAAGTTCGAATTTGGTCTAGACTCTTCTTTATGCCGAGTTCGTTTTCTTCCCAACTTTGTTGATATTCTAGATTTGCTTTCTTATATTGCTATCTTTGCCTTTGTCAAAGTGGTATTTGATGAAATGAATGTTTAAAAAGTATTTGTAAGTGACACGGCCGACTTAAGTCTAGAACTTTTGTTGGGTTTCCACAAGCAAAAATCATGACATTCACAATTAACAAGCAACATAAGCATTAAAATAAACGGAAAGCGTGTTTTAACCCTGAAATGCTTAGGCCTTCGCACTGAAATGTTTTCGCAAATAAGAAGGAAGAAGATAATTGATTTGCTCCTTTTAGTGGGCCTTTAGAAATAAAAGAGTCTTTTATTTCTGTCTTTTTGTTTTTCCATTTTTTTCTCACTTTTTGTTTCCTTTATTAGGTTTGATTCCGAATTATTATAGCACTATAATAGTATTATATTATATATAAGGATTGGTATAGGATTCCCACTTTGTTTCCTTTATAAGGTCTGATTCCGAATTATTATAGTATTATAATAGTATTATATTATATATAAGGATTTTTTTTAACAGATATATATAAGGATTGGTATAAGGGGCTTTTTATTCATTTACTTTTATACAATATCTTTGATACATTTTATTTATAAAGTAGACTAAATTTTCATTTGAGGTAGAATCTTATGATTCAATTATGATTCTATCGATTTACGATTTCAAAATTAGTTTTCGATTTAAGGTAAAATCACGAGTTTGACAACTTTACTTTTTACCCTTATTCTCAAAAACTCCAAAATCGAAAATTTCATAAAATAGCTGCTGACAATATAGTTAGCAGAAACAGCTCATCTCCGGCTCTCGAAGCGAGAGCATTCGGTTGTAAATTTGTGTAATGTTTTAACCTTAAGTAATTTTGTAAATAATTGGTAAAGAAGGGCTATTTCATTAAGGCAGTAAAACGTTTTTTTATTTTTTTAGTTTAAAACTTAGTCAATGCAGTAAAAACAAATTTTACTCACCAGCCAAAAAGCTATTCCTCTCCGATTCGAATACGTTCGAATCGAGAGATGTATCTTTAGCAAAAACGTTATTCAATTTGCTAAATTTGATGGGCTTCTCAATGACATGAATATGTAAAGTGGATTAGTATATTTTATTGTACCTTTTCAATATATTTATATACTAAAAGTACATTTAAACCACTAATTATTAGGTTTTTTTTTCTTTCGAAAGAACACTAATTGTTAGGTATAATTAAATTTCTAATAAAGAGTGTTAGGATTAATATTTAATATCTATGCATTAATTTATATTAATCTTCAAATTGTTTTCCTAATAAGATGTAGCAAATTTAAATATTTTCAATTCAATAATAAACTTAAAATAAGGTTCATTGAATCACTTTCCAATATATTGTATTTCATTTACATATTTCTTAGTATTTGGATTCAAAGGAGTTTTTATTGAACTAACTTCCAAAACAATTTAGATAACAATTTTATAATGAAAAATAACAAGCATTTTAATCCATTAGATAACTTAATTGGTGAACGCGATGCTCCTAAATATCCAGGTGTAAGGTTTTAATAAAAAAAAAAGAGAAATTTTTAATGGATATAATTTAATTAAATCTATATTTGTTTTTTCAGGGGATTAATTATATGTAATTGATCACTTTTCTTTGATAGATTGAAATGTAAAGTCCTTATTCTATCACTATTATGATTAGTCTTTTCACGTCAAAAGATTTGGAGAGTAGGTATAAAAATCTAATCAATAAAAAAACATCCCACTACATTTTTAAAAAAAGAGAAAAAACAAAAAAAATCCACCATATTTATAATACACTCTTTATTCATCACATGCTAAAACATTAAAACGTTCATATTGAAAGAGTCTTTATTGATAATTTTTTTAAATATACAGGTATCTTCCAACCCATATTTCATTTGTGCCTACCAAGTTACAGGTAGAAGAAGGTGGAAAAGAAAGCAACAATAATGGAGATACGCTAGTGCGTGACCTTCTGGTCTCACAACTATCATATATTATAATCTTCATAATTCTTATTTGTATAGTGGAGAAACAAAATATGAAGACAGACCCTCTTAACTTCAATGTCTTCAGCATCACATTCGAAGTAATAAGGTATTAAATGTTTTCGTTTTTTATTACTTACTTAATAGCAAAGAATTAACTAAGTAATATAATTTAATTTCAATAATATTATATCCAAATTAAATTATTGATGATTACGCACAAATACGTGTGTGTGTTTATTTTAAATTAAGAAGACTAATGTTGGAGGATTAAATTTTTGGGCGCAGTGCGTATGGAAATGTAGGGTTCTCAACTGGGTATAGCTGTGAAAGACAAATAAAGGTAGAAAGTTCATGCAAAGATGTATGGTATGGAAAGTGGAGCAATTTGGGCAAATTCATTCTCATTATTGTCATGTTCTTTGGAAGGCTAAAGAAATACACCTTTAATGGTGGTAAAGCTTGGAAGATTTCTTAACCTTTTTTATATTTTGCGTATATAGAAGAGGAGAGACCAGTTCAGCTTATATATTTTGTGTAATTTCCATGCCATTAAGATTTTTATATATTCTGTATGGGCGTGTAATGTTTAATGCATGGCTGTCTCATAAATTTGAGAGGATAAATTTTAGAGGTTCTATGCAAAATATTAAAATTAAGCGTTGGCCCCATAAAGATTATGATATATATAATTAAAATGAATGAAAAATATGTATTTTGAAAGTAGCTTAGTAGAAGATGCTTGGTAAAATAAACTATATTTCATAGGCTCTATTCCTAAACCACACACTTAATATTATTTTTTTTTTCTAATTTTCTAAAATTTAGAGGCCCTAAAAAAAATGAGAGCCCTGTGCAAATGTTCTGTTTGCACATGACCTTCTACAAGCCTAGTTTAATGTATGAAAAATGCATTTTGTATGAGTGGCAAAATATTTTACTTAATAGGCGTACAACATACGAGAGACGGTTTGACACTTATTAGGGGAGATTTATAATTGTGTTAACTTATATATAAAAATTTTCATGTGCTTTGGAAAATCTACAAAAAGATCCCTACATTTCAGTATGTTATACGTTCGGGTCCTTTGTTAATTGTTTCGTTAGTTTGGTTAAAAAAATTTCATTTTGGTTCTCTAATTTATGAAAAATATGCAATTTAGTCCTAATTCTATTTAATTTGTTTAAAAAATTTAATTTAATTTAATTTAATCATATTTAATTAATTTTAATACTTTAAATACAACATTTAAATATAATAAAATATATTTGATTTTTTCAATTATACAAACTTTAATTTATAATTAATTTAATTTATTAAATAAAAATAATTTTAAGTTCTATAAATTTTTTCATAAACAAAAGGGGAAAAAAAATAAAAGGATGAATTATAAATCTTTTTTCATTTCGATTTTTCGAAGGAGAAGAAGATAAAAACCAAAAACCCGAACCATTTTCTCTCAAATCCCTTTCTCCTTAGCCATTTATGATAACATGTTGAAAACTGAAATTCTGCAGTAAACCGTTTCCCACTTAGTGGCTTAACTACGTGTGCCGTTAGCAACCACTCTCCATCAAATCTCAAATTATAAATTAGTTTTTCAGACAGACAAATGAATTAAACAAATTTTTCTAATGTTCCCTTTTATACATTGATTGATAGATTGGGCCTCCTTTGTCTGTTGGGCTAGCCACTTTACGGAAAATTAACCCGAAACTAGTTTCAATTCCGGGTCCGTTTCGCGATAGTTATACCGGAATCCAAACCGCCTTTTTGAAAGAATTGAAAATGATTTTTTGGGGTACGGAAATTGACTTCTAACAAATTGCCCACCGTTAAGTTCAGTGGCTTAGTGGACAATCCCCCAAAATGGAATCATCATCATCTGGTGAAGTGAAGACTACAAGTCGGCTTTTTTCACGGACTACTACTTTTATATTTTTTAATTTTTTATATTTTTTTTGATGGTTTTTTAATTTTTTATATTTTAAATTCATAATAAATTTTATAATTATTTATTATTATTTTTTTTATTAATATGAGTGAAAAAATAAATTTTATAAATTATTAATAATTATTTTTTATTAAAATTGGCGAATAGTTTTTTTTTTTTTTATATTTATATTTTTAAAGTGTTAAAAATTAAAAATATGGAGGTAGTATTCTATTATACGCTTTACAAAACCAAGGGCGAAAATCATTTTGGCGCCCCTGAACTATACATATGTTTTACTTAAGTCCTCCGGCTAAGTAATAACAATATAAACCTCTTGAACTTACGGCGTGTGGTACACGGAGCCCTTATTTAACGGAAATGACAGATAGTGTATTTTAAACGAACGGAGGGCGCGTGTCAACTATTTTTAATTAAAAAAAAATTCTGAAAAGTTAAAAAAAAAAAAACATTCTCTCTTTTTCTCTCTCCTTCCCATCTTCTTCCTCCTTCTACTAATCTAGCTATCGTTTTTCAGTCGTGCTTCCCATACCAAACTCATCCAAATTAGTCTTTTCCACCACAATGGCACTCTTCTCCTTCAATCTCCAAACCGTTGTGGCATCATACAGCGCCCGATAATTCTCCAAAATACGAGACCCACCAGTAGAAGGCATATCTGCCGTACATAAATTACCATTAACTCTAATGAGCACACCGGCAAGGGGACCCACACCCTCACCCTTATCAAGCTTCTGGTCAACCTCCTGAGCCTGTTTCAAAACATTGTCAGATATGTGAAGGAATTGAGTTGTGGTTCGGTAAATATGAGGCTAGCTAAGTAAGACTTGGGAAAGGATAAAAAAAATTAAAGATGAAAGTGTCCTTTGCTTTTCTATTATTATGGAAGAATATACTGTCATGTAGGATTAAGACAGTGGTTATATGATACAGAGCTTGGAGTATAACGTTGGCTTTCATGGTTTTGGTCACGAGACGATTGCTTCGGGCCCCTGGTTGGCTCTGCATTAGGGTCTTGTTAGGCTGCCCAATGGTTATAGAGCCACAGCTGCTAATGAACCCATTATAGGCTTCACACACAACCCTTGCAGTGCTACAAATGGGATGTTGCTGGTTGTAATTACTGCCACGAGTTTTATTGCAGGTGGAGTTCGGGCCAAAACTGCTGTAGTGAAGTCAATGGCTAGAGAAGTGAAGCATGCAGAGAAGTGGAATTGAATAAAAATCTGAATATGGTTGTATATTGCTCTTCCACACCTTAGAACTAGAAGAAGAGAGGCAAAGTTACTATCTTGAATTACAATATCGGAGCTCTCTTTCACTAACTCACTTCTCTGAAGCCCAATGTATAATCCTATGTCGGCTTGCTTCATTGCTTGTACATCTCCTTTGTTATGTCTAGTTACTGCAACCACATGGTTCTTATGTTTCACAGATTCTATAAAGAGAAGCTTGTCTAGAGGAGAGGCATTTGCCATCAATTAAATTTTGCCAACCTTGTGTATTCTTTCGCCACGAGTATAGTTCCATTGCTCCATAGTTCATGTCTTGATCTGGATCAAGTATTCATGCTTGAATAGCTACTGATTTTGCAATTAGAAGATCTTCTGTTAGTAACTTAATGTTCACTCCAGCATTTTGACATTCTTTAACAGCTTTTCTTACCTAAGGCAAACATGGCACCCATAGACTAACAAGTCCGAGGAAGATCAATCCCCCTTCAAGCATTCCATTAAAATCAGTTTCTGGCATTTGTTTATGAGCAAAAGCAATGAATTGCACTCCATTGTTACACAAGTAACGAGCATTTGCACATTCCCATCAACAACGTAGGTTCCAACAAGTGGGCAAAGTTGGTTTCTCTTTACAACGCAACAAGTTTTTTAAAACTTGCTCCATCTTGTCAAATTCTTGTTTCTTCTCATATGAGTCAATCAATAAATTAAATGTAATAATATCGGGCTTACATTCATTAGTTTTCTTGAGAGTCAACATCCTGCTCATCTGTCACGAAATGCACTTCAATTGTTCAAGGAAATGTCTCAACCAGCTTTCAGTCCTATGACTTCCAAGCTCATATATCTGGGAAATTCCAGAGCAAACTGTGGTGTGGGTTACTAATAAGAATCATGAAATCTCTTGTGAACTTCAAGCTCCAGCCGTCGAACTCAAATCCGAGAAAGAAAGTGAGGAATTGGAGGATGAAAGAGGAATAGAGTTTTGTTCAAGTTGAGAAAATGGGATTGCAGTTTTGAAGTCGAGAGAGAGTACGAATAGAGCCTGATGGAGAGAAGAGGAGGCATCGAAGGTTGTGTTGGTAACAGTCGTTTCTTCTGGTAAGTTACGACAGAAAGCCAGGAAAAGGAAGGAAAGAGAAAGGAAAATGGTAAAGAAAAAGAAAATAAAAAGCTTTGAGGAAGAACACGGCAAAAAAAGAAAAACAATGAACTCATATGAGGGCTCACGCGTCCTCCATCCGTTTAAAATACATTCTCCGTCACTCTCGTTAAATAAGGGCTCCATGTACCACACGCCATAAGTTCAGGGGTTTATATTGTCGTTACTTAGCCGATAGACTTTAAGTAAAAAAACATGTATAGTTCGGAGGCGCGAAAATGGTTTCAGCCCAAAACCAAGCTCCCCATTCTGTTTCTTTCTACACTCATCATCCGACCAACTTTCATTCATCTATGGCTTTGGGTTAAGTTTTGCAAACAGAGAGCTCAACAGGTTTACAAGTCTTGGAAATCGACGCTGATTTGATTCAAAATAAATTTGTGTTGACTGATTTTATTATGGTTAAAATACATGTTGTGGATAATACCTAAGAATCGTGTTGAATGCTCTTGTATTTCTTAGGCTTTCTTCTTTAATATCTGTTTGGAGAACTTAACCGAGTATCCATACAGCCGACTCCCAACTTGTTTGGGACTAAGGCTTGTTGTTGTTGCTGTTGATTTTATTATGGTTGGAAATGTTGACAGATTTTACTATGGCCGGAGAGGTTAACTGTTGTTAAAAGATCCGGCCGACCCTAACTTTGTTTAAAACTAAAGCTTGTTGTCGTTGTCTATTGTATCCTTTCAACATCTACTGCTTGTTTTGTTTTTTCAAATCATATTACTTGATTTGCGCATATGAAGAGCCTCGAGAACATCTACTCAATTTGGGTGATGTTGAATCCTATATCGGCGATTCCAAAATCAAGTTCGGGATACGGAATTTGACGAAGAAATCAGATGCCGGAGTAAATATTCTCAACGGAATTAACTTGGATATACCTAAGGGAGACATTCTTGGAATCATGGGCCTAGTGGTAGCGGTAAATCTACTGTTGAGGTCGCTTAACCGTCTTTGGGAACCACCGTCTGGCACTGTATTTCTGGACGGCGGTGATATTCGAGATCTTGATGTTCTAAGCCTCCGCCGGAGAGTTGGCATGCTGTTCCAGATTCCGGTTCTGTTTGAAGGTAATCTGATTATACCGAACCAAACATGAGATAAACCTTGATTCTACCTTCTCCAAAAAGAATGGGAGTGAATTATTTGTAGGTCAAGCTCAAAGGGTTGCCCTGGCTAGGACCCTGGCTAATGAACCAGAGGTATAAGAGACTCCAAGTCTGTATCTTTTCTATGCTAATGTGTACTAAGTTATGAACATTAATAGATCAATATGGCTCATCTGACAGGTTTTGCTACTCGATGAACCCACAAGTGCTTTGGATCCAATATCAACTCAAAACATTGAGGATGTTCTTGTTAAATTAAAGGAGAATCGAGGAATGACAGTTGTGATGGTGGTTTCTCATAGCATCAAACAAATACAGAGGATTGCTGATGTGGTTTGCCTTGTTCTTAATGGAGAAGTTGTTGAAGTTTTAAAGCCAGATGAACTCTCCAATGCCAAGCACCCCATGGCTCAAAGATTTATTTAGCTCAGTAATTGAGACGAGACTTTGTTGTTTCCTCTTGATTTTCCCATTTAAATTAATCTGTACTAATTTTAAATGCTATTATCAGAACAGAAATTATTACTCTATGAATAGAGAATCAATCTAATGATAGGTTGCAGTTATTTCTAAAAAATTAATTAACTAATTTGATAAGCAATTTTGGTTACAAAACTTGCTAACAGTTCAAGGAGAGGAGATAGAAATTCAATGAATCAATTGAACAACAACAATAATACATTAAGCGACTCTTCTTGTGCAGCTCTTTGGCACGTGAATGCTATGAAAGTTCGGTTCCTTAGGAATGGTTGTGAACTTTTTCCCCTGTAATGTGGGTCTAGGAGCAGGAGAAACAGAAGTTTTGGTTGCCAATGAAGCACCACCACCACTTTCACCTAGCTTCACAGCGTCCTTGGTTTTTATAATTGAAGGAGATGTTTCCTGTATTGTGCAAAGCGTACGAGTTGTCATAACAGATAGCATTTCCTGCCTATTTGACTGTACCCTGCAAAAGCAATGAGAAGGCTCAATAAAATTTCATTCAGGGATTATAATTCCTCCGTTAATTGAAACTCATTTATAATCAGAATTCAGAACTTACTCTGAAGAATTTGCTAGCTGTTTCGTAGACTCTGACTTGATCCTTTTCAAACTCTTTCCAGATTTTGGAGTAGGCTTATCCTGGCTGTAGCTGCTACCTTGTGGTGATGCTGCGAATTTCTGCTGGGAAGAAATTGTATGTCTCAGTGGAGTTGTTGATACTTTTCGTCTTATTTTCTCTTTTGAAATCTTGCCCAAATTCCCATTTTGCTGCACAAGTATATATATATCATCAGCATTCAACGTACAATGTACAATGTATATAAAACCTAAATGCTCTCTTTGAGTTCAATTAATTTATATATGGACTTACGGGCAGATGATCGCTGTGTGCTCTGTTTGTTTCCTTTTCCTTTTCACTGCTTTCACATGCGTCATTATGATTCTCAGTATGACCAAGGCACTTCTCATTTCTCTGTAATGAGAAACAGGGTTTTAATTAAGGTTATGGAGCCAAACAAGGCAAACATCGTAAGGGCTATGCACATGTTATCGGATAACTCACTTGGATGACATTTTGATGTTTTTTCTGCGAGCTCCCTCCTTTCAGAACTGGTGTGATTTCACCAAGTGGTGCTGGACAGAATTTCTTCTCCAAATTTGCTTCTTTGAGAATTCCCCTTTCCTATAACAACTCTTACATTCTAAGGTTATATGAATATAAGCATTTGAAAATCAATAGCATAAGAAAAACAATACATACATCAGTTCTTAGCCGAAAAGGTTTTGGATTTGTAGGCTTAGGTTTTTTATGATTAAGCTTCTGAGCATCAGTTAATGAGTCTTTGGATTGCTTGCTTTTTACTTTATTTATCTGTACGATTTTCCAATGCTGAAAACAAATCAGAAACATACAATTATTGAAAACTACATGAGAGCAGATTTGATGAATAAAAAAAACAGCCACCTTTTTATAGTCCTTTGGAATCTCTTGCTTTCCAAGAATTTTATGTTCACTGCGTCCAGACTCAACGTCCAATTTTCTGCACATATATAGACTGCCATTAAAATTGGTCCAAACATCAAAATGAAGGGGAATAAAACAATGAAGATGACGAAAAAGTATTGAATTTCTAACCTGTTATCATCTGAAGCTGAAGCTGAAGCATTTTCCTTATCATCACTTTCCATTTCTTCATTTTCATTCTCCTTGTCATCGGAATCCAATGCATTGCTTTCATCATCAGTCCCCATATTAGGAGCTTGAAATTTCTTCACATCATCATTTCCTGAACCCAAATTACCTGTGCTAGTCTCTGACAGTGCTTCAACTCTATTCTCATCAACTGCTAAAGGCTCTTCATGTATATTTCCTTCATAGCTGCTCTTAGACCGAGAATCATTATCCCTTGTTTTCTGCTCAATCTCTTGTAACTTCTCTTCCTTGTTACTCTTCAAATTTTTTGAAGATTTAGCAGCTTGACCCTTATGGTTTTGTGAATGTAGGCCATCAAACACTCTGCTCTTAACTTCTCGTCCTCTTAATTTTCTTTTACATGATACAGTATCAGAAGGCAGAGGTCTACCATATCCAAAAACTTGTTTTTTGGCACTACTAGTGATCTCAAGCTTCTTCATTCCAGCACATAATGTCTTTACAGGTGTATTCAATTCTAATAAACTCTCTGTTCTTGCCGACTTCTTAGGTGAATGAAAAACCAATGTTTTGGCAACTACTCTATTCTTTGGCACTGCTGCAGTAGCTGTAGCTTTGGGGTTCCTAACACTTCGAAACACTTCCGGATTGGATAGCCTTTTTCGTGTTCGTGGAGTAGTCAATGCCTTGGAAGGCTGTTGTTTTGTCTTTACATTTGGGGTTGCAATCTGTTTAGAAAGCGGTTTGACCTTCACTTTTGGATCCACTATTCTTTTAGATATTGAAGAAATCAGTGCTAGTCGTGATACTCTAGACTTCGAAGGTTTTGCAGGGACTGTCCGCGGACACTTAGGATCGGTACTACACCATGGAATTCAGCAAATGGGTGTTATTAGAATAAAGCTTTGTAGAAGGATCATCAAAAAACATAGTACTGAAAGCTTTGGATACAATGCGAACCTTGAATTCTTCCTATACAAAGCTTTCCTAAGCCGAATGTTTGGACTTCTAGCAGCCATGACCTGCAAGGTTCAACAGCTAAATATATACATTTCTAAAATGGGTCTGGAATAAAAAAACCCTAACAGAAAACATAAAAAATTTGCAACTAACCCGAACAAGGAAATTTTTATAGATTGTTTCAGAATCCATTTCTTCTTCATGCTTTTGGTCACATCCTGATAAATATAGAGAAATTATGAAGGATTATTTCACTCAAATTGCATCACAGTTTTCCCTTATGAACTTTGAACTATAAAAAAGGAGCATATCGTAATTTCAAGTTCAATTCAAACTTACCTACTCGCATACAGAACCAGTAGCGATCATCGCCGGGGTGGTAGGGATCTGGTGCGGTGAGATCGACGAACTTGGGGGCCTCAATCTTCTCGTAGAATTCATCTCCATTAATTTCTGCATCATCAATGTTGATCTGCACAGAATCAGATTCGTCCATTGCGAACGGACAGTGAGAGAGTGGGAAGAAAGGAGAAGTTTAGAGAAGGAGCGTGAATGTCTTTGTTAAGGATTAGGGGAGGTTATTGAAGTTTTGGTAATGGTGACCCAATAAGAGATTTTAAAATCTGCCTTTATTGCAAGTAGCCGTTGGAAAAAGGCTCTGTAGCGTATTCGGACATCTGGTCATACCAACGGATCTAATGGCATTCTCGTAAATTTGGCACATCTATTTTTCACTCATATTTTTAAACAGAATTACTTTTGGATCCCTGTTTTTTTACCTATTTTAACTACGGGTTCTGTATTTTAGAACACATAGATGTGGCCGCGGTCAGGGCAGGCCAATTATGGCTTGGCAGTTCAAGGTGCAGCGTGGTGATGAACCTGAACCGGACTATGGTCTTGGCGGTTCAAGGCCCAACGGTTCATAGTTCGTTGGCAGGTTTGTTGTTGGTTGACCTTTTTTGGGCAATTTCAAGACGATTGAACCTACAAGTTAAGTGGTTTTTGATTAATTCCGGGCAAAAAATGATTACGGTTCAAGAAATACATGAACTAAAATTGGATTGCCTCTTCACGGTTATGGATTGAGCTTTCACGATTACGTTTCAATAGCGTCAGCTCCAATTAACCGTTGCTCAAAGCTAGGTGGTTCGGGCATGCTAAGAAAATATGCCTTCCATTTAGTTTCATGCCATTAGGGATGGCAATAGAACGAGTTTTCACTGATACCATCATTACTGAAATCTCTAAATAATCAATAGAATAAATTCTCTAATATTATGCAACAGTTTGGAAATTGAGCTCAGTACATATTATGGTTGGTTTTAGAATCGAGCATGTGAGTACCTGTTAAAATCTTTTGGTAATTGTTCAATCCAATTATTAACCATTAATATGTATATAATTTTATATGTTAATAATTTGTAACCTTACTTTCTTTAAAAAAAAAAATTTAGTCTTACAATTTTAATTTTAGCAATATATAGTTTTGTTATGTTTTATTTTAGAATATTATTATGATGCATATGTTTTATTTTTAATATTCAACACTATTGTATTTTAAGATTGTAATTTTATTATTGATTATAGTATGTATGTTCTTTTAAACCAAAAAATTAACCCATTGGTGAATATAAATATATAACAAACACTTTGAACAAAATAATTTATCTCCCATGCTAAAATTAAAAAAAAAATATTTTTTAATTATACATTTAAAATAATAGAAATATAACAATAAAAAATAAATCTAAAAACGAGTGCTATCATACAACACAAGTACACAAAAGACTAGCAATATAATAACCGAAATATAGAGAGTAAGATCAAACCTTAAGGACTTAATAGCAATAATTAATTCTTTCTTAAAATTAATTAACTATAATTAAAATAATCAAGGGTATTATTATCTTTTCATAATTATCTTTTCATAATTGACTAACAACATAGAATGGAAAATTTGGACGGAAGGGCTTCTGGATCTGATTTTTACGAACTATAGGGACTCAATAATATATTTGTATAAACATAGGAATCTAACAGCATATGTTTACAAAAATTAAGGACTTTAATGTAATTCTCCCTAACTATAAAATAAAGTCTATGGTTACTATCATTTGAAATAACATGAAACAAACAGACAAAAGATAAAGCAAATTATGACGAAAACAATCAGTGAATCAGTGAGACACAATCAGCCCTAATCTTTCGTTGGAATTCCAAAATTGTTCGCAACTCCTCCTTCTTGGTTCTCTCCTTCGATTCCTTCTGTATTCTGCATTCCTTTTTCCATTTACAGAAGTTGTGTACTTGTGTTTGTGGATCTCTGCTTTGGAATAAAAGGTACGCAAGCTCGATATATCAAAACCTATGTCTTTCATCCATCTCTTTTCTTCCAAAATTTGAAGAAGAATTTTCAGAGGTTTTCATTCAAAAGTAATTTCATTACTATGGAATTTATCTAATTTTTCTATAGTGATTTGATTTCTGGTTTAATTATGTATTTAGATTGAGGTGATTGGATGCGAATTCATCTGTTTGACGCTTTTTTTAGTCAATTAATCGCATTTTGCTTTGATATGAAGTTTGGGTTTTATACAAATAACTGGGTAAACAGCCTTTGGCTGCTGCTTGTTTTGAAATGGTAGGTGTGTTTTGTCTTTTTATTTTTTTATATATACGCCTTGATGATTTACTGGGTGATTAGTGAAATATTCTTGATATTTTGAACTATAAATTATAATCTTTGGAGAAAATTATTTCCTGGGTTTTGATTGTTGATCGATTTCGAATTATTGATAAATTGTTGTATTCAGAAATGATTAATCTAATCTTCATTCTGTACTTAGTTCTTTAGGTTTCGAGGAGTATCTGCAGTTTTCAACGTTAAAAGTCTTCAAATTTATTTATTGAGAGATTATTTTCCTGATTATGCACTTGATTTGTGATTTTATTTTCTTTGGATATCTCATATTCATAAGATTGTTTACAGGACAAGTTGTTCTTCTGCACATCAACAAAATGAAAAAAGATTAAAAAAAAAAAAGAATTAAATACAAGTTTGCTATCAATAACTTTTGTGTAGTATGAGTCCTTATGCTTTTCCATTAAAACTCTGGATTATGCTTCTTTTGCACTGTCTTAACTTATGTTTGTTCTTATTGCTTGTTTTGTTGTGTCAAAAAATAAGAGGTAATTTTCCTTTCTTTTCAAGCTGTTTTGCATCCTTATGATTTTACAATTCATTTAAGTTAAGATAATCAACTGTAAGTGAACATTTTGCCTTATGAATTAATATAGTGTATCCTTTGTATTTCAGTTTCTATCTTGGATGATTTCTCTGAAGCAAGCCCATGCTCTGATGTTCAGTAAAAAATGCATGTATGTATCTATTGCTCTGCTGGCAACACTTTTTGTGCAGTTAAATGATTTACCATCTTATCAAACAAGTTGGACTTCAGCATTTGATTTGGTTACCAAATGGAGGACCACACCTTTGTTGTTGGTCAAGAGTTCCCTGATGTCAAGGCTTTCCGGAATGCAATTAAAGAAGCTGCAATTGCACAACACTTTGAACTCCGTATTATAAAAAGTGACCTGATTCGATACTTTGCTAAGTGTGCTTCAGAGGGTTGTCCATGGCGCATTCGAGCAGTTAAGCTTCCAAATGTCCCAACCTTCACCATAAGAAGCCTTGAAGGGACACATACTTGCGGGAGAAATGCACAAAATGGTCACCATCAGGCTTCTGTGGATTGGATTGTGAGCTTTATAGAGGAACGCCTGCGAAATAATATCAATTACAAACCAAAGGATATCTTGCACGACATTCATAGGCAATACGGGATCACTATCCCCTACAAGCAGGCTTGGCGTGCTAAGGAAAGAGGACTTGCAGCAATTTATGGCTCTTCTGAGGAGGGATACTGTCTGCTTCCTTCATATTGTGAACAAATAAAAAGAACTAATCCTGGAAGTATTGCTGAGGTGTTCACTACTGGTCCAGATAATCGTTTCCAAAGACTCTTTGTTTCTTTCCATGCTTCCATATATGGCTTCCTGAATGGATGTGTGCCTATTATCGGACTTGGCGGAATCCAACTTAAGAGCAAATACCTTGGTACCTTACTTGTAGCTACTTCTTTTGATGCTGATGGTGGATTGTTCCCACTTGCATTTGGTGTTGTTGATGTTGAAAATGATGAGAGCTGGATGTGGTTCTTGTCTGAGTTGCAGAATGCATTAGCAATGAACACAGAAAATATGCCTCAGCTCACCTTTTTGTCTGATGGACCAAAAGGCATTATCGATGCAGTAAAAAGAAAATTCCCAAGTTCTTCTCATGCATTTTGCATGCGCTACTTAAGTGAAAGCATTGGTAAAGAATTCAAGAACACAAGGCTTGTCCATCTTTTATGGAAAGCTGCATCTACTACGACTACCATGGGATTTAAAGAAAAAATGTTTGAGATTTCGGAGGTTTCATCTTCAGCTGCAAGGTGGTTGCAACAGTTTCCTCCCTCGCAGTGGGCCTTGGTATATTTTGAAGGAACACGATATGGGCATTTATCTTCAAATATTGAAGAATTTAAACGATGGATTCTTGAAGCTCGAGAGTTGCCTATAATTCAGGTGATTGAGCGAATTCACAGTAAACTAATCATAGAATTTGAAGAACGCCGTTTGAGGAGTAATTCTTGGTTTTCAGTACTTGCTCCATCAGCTGAGAAACTCGTGATTGAAGCTATTAATCATGCATCGACATACCAAGTTCTTCGATCAGACGAAGTTGAATTTGAGGTTATATCAGCAGAGCGGTCAGACATTGTGAATATAGGGACCCACTCTTGTTCTTGCCGCAATTGGCAGCTTCATGGGATACCATGTTCACATGCTGTTGCAGCAATCATTTCCTGTAGAAAAGATATATATGCTTTTGCAGAGAAGTGTTTTACTGTTTCCAGTTACCGTGAAACATATGGGGAAGACATATACCCCATCCCAGAAAAAATAGTGGGGACAAAAATGATTGTTGGTCCTATGAACGATGATGACGATGATGCTCAAATGGTACGGCCACCAAAGTTTCGGCGGCCTCCAGGACGCCCGGAAAACAAAAGAATTTGCATAGAAGACCTGAACCGTGAGAAACACACTGTGCATTGCAGTAAATGTAACCAAACTGGTCATTATAAGACAACATGCAAGGCAGAGATTATGAAGAGCATTGAACAGTTTTAGTTAGGTTGTAGAGTAGCTCCCCATATTGCTTTGTAGAGTAGTGTGCATACCTGATATCTATGTATTTAAATTAGGAAAACGTCCGCTGTACCGCAATGTTTGTTTCGTAATGTAGCATAGGCTATGGAGACAACTATTTTGAACCCTGACAATACGATTCTAGCCATAAGCAGTCACGGTTTTCTCGTTTTATAGGCCACCATTTCTGGAGCAACAGCATGATTTTGCAGCTCAAATTCAACATGATTTTGAATCGGGAAGGATATGCATGCTCATTCAGGCCAATTTTCGTCTATTCACCCCTCAATTTTTTTTAACCACAAATTAACAATCAATCAAGCAATGATGCAAAGAAAAGTATTGAGTATGCATAAGAATTGTTGTCAATATGGGTAAAGGATTTTTGATGTCATGAACAGAGTACTTTAAGCCAATTTTGCAAGTAAAAAACTGTAGTTTAAGCCAACTTTGTTAGCAAATAATTGATACATTTCCAAATCAACACTGGTTTCAAACATCTCTATGGTAACAATCTCTACAATGCAGAATCCATTCACGATAAAATAATAAATGTACGTACGATGAAGTAAAATAATAAATTGTACGCATGATGAAGTTGAAAAAAAAAAAATTGTAGGCATGAACTTAAAAATAGTACAATTCTAAAAATATAATCAGTTTAACACCCAGTGGTGGACCTACATGAAAGGAAGTGGAGTCAAGTGACTAGTTTTTAAGTATAGATCCCTAAAATTTGTAAGAATTTTTTATTTGAACCCATAAAAATATCAAAAAAAATTCAATTATATATGATTATTTAATTTTGACCCATATAGAAATTATCCTGGTCCGTCCTAAACTTCAATTCGGAGTTAAAAAAAAAAAAAAATCTTAATAATATGACTGACGCATGATCAATACAAATAAGAGGTGACAAAGTATACTGATAAAGTTCCTTTATCTATCTCAAATTTCGATTTTGTAAAACCTTAACTTTTGATTTTGTAAAAGATGCATGCCTTAACTTTTTTTTTTTCCTTGTTTGGAATGTGCACCAAATTCAAAAAAGATGTGCATCTATTAGCCAATTCAAAAGTTAAAGTGCATAAATGGACCTTTTGCCAAGTTTCGGACCAATTGACTTTTTGCTAAGATTTCAAAGGCAAAATTATGCATTCAGACATAGAAAATGTCTTTTTGTTCGAGGGATGTTCTGTGCATGAAATACTTAGTGGATATTTACCTAAGAAAATAGAAGAAATAAATTTTATTAAATAGAAATTGCAAATGATAAATAATAATAACAGTAAACAAAATAATAAAAATATAAACTGTAAATAATTAAATATTAAACCTTTTAAAATGGACGTAAACCTTTAAAGGAAGGAAGAGAAGTAGAAAACCGA
>CATIWJ010127773.1:0-10002 GCA_949640765.1 Croton laevigatus | reverse complement strand
CCGTCGAGATTCGTGCCAATCATTTGCTGAAGGTTTGTTGTTTTTGGGGCTGAGTCCTTGCCATTTTAAAGACTTGCAGTGATGTTATTATACCATGCTTGTTTTGGCTCTGTTTGCTGCCATACATTTATTTTTTGTTCTTTCCCAAAGCTTCAGTTGGGTGCGGTGTTAATGTTAGAGGATTCAAATTGAGACCTCAATTTCTACACCATATATGAAATATAGGAAGACCTATCAACTGCTTGAATGTGTTGTATCCGAAATTCTTTTTTAAATGTAATTATGCTATTTAGGTGTATTTGGTAAAACTAGCTGTTTGAATAGTTATTAGCTTATAAAACCCTAAAAATTAAATGGTGTTAGCTTTTGATAAAACACTAATTAAATAGCTAAAAATTACCTCAAAAATTTTACTAAACGTTAGAAAAAATTTGTTTTTAGCTACAAAACCTTAAATACTACTTTAAAAGCTAGTGTTTGTGTAGTGTCATTTCTCATATATATACCTATTCTATATTTTGTGCTACCTAAATCATATCTATATCATTTTCCCTTATTTCTCAATAAGGAATTTCTACATTATATTGGAGTAAAAATTTTCCCAAACATTTGTGAAGCGGAAGAAATGTTTGTTTTAGTTTAGACAGTTGACACGCTATAGATTATTCTTTGTTTTAGTTTAGACAATTGATACTCAATTATTATTCTTTCAAAAAAATAGAAGGAATGAAATTATTCTCAAATTTTTTTTTTTACTTAACTAACTGATATGCGTCCAAGCGACTACGCTTCAGACTGACAGGCAAGTGCACCTATCGTTCCGTAGTATAACTACCGGAGTACCGAGTGTCGTATCCCACAAGGACTAACGAGTACTAGTACTAACTCTCTTCTTATTATCTAACCGGCAATTTAGCGTGAGTGAATTTAATAATTAGAAATAATAAACAAACGAGAAAACAAACAACAGTAAATCACTTCAGAGACAAGGAAACAACGATTTGTCAAACAGAGATAAAAGTGGCGTCTGGATTTTGAATCCCCCTAAAAATCTAAACCTTACTCATTTAATTTAATTGATTGTTATTTTCGTTGGACCGTAGGAACTCCTAATTTATATTAACCACTCTCTCGAGCTAGCTAACGTCTAATCCTAGGTTGATTAATTGAACTCTCGTTCTAATTAAAACCCCTAGTCTTGCATTAATTCGTTCTGTGAATTCCCAGTATTGGGTTTGACCCCAATCCAGAGGATTTATGTCTACCTATCTCTAGGGTTGCATGCAACTCCTTTCAATTATGGGTGATCTATTTACATGCGGATTTCTCAATCTCGCGATGCAAAATCAAACTTGAATTAAAAGCGCTAGCAGAAGTTAATTCAAAAAAACATTTAATACCAAAATTGAATCGCACCGGCAATAACAATTTAAATAACCAATTGAGTCAAATTACATAATAAATCACAAGTTCATCTTCAAATCCAAACACCAACAAATATTAGTTCATGCTCAATGTCACAACTTCAACAAAATATCTATTCATATTCAAACACATAATTCCCACAGAAACAAATAAAATATTCAGTTCATCATCATGGCCGCAATTCCAACAGATTGAAACAAGAAAATAAAAACAAGATAAAAGCTGATACTGTACTGGATTGCTTCCCCAAAAATTGCTAAAACGGCAAGAATGCCTTGCATTTTGGTTGCCTTTGCTTCTGATTGCCTTCTGGTTCTAAGACCCTCTGCTCAAGTTGTGAAGAAATCCCAATTTCAGAACCAATTCCCTTGTTCACAATCGTGAAAAAGATGGTATTTTTCCCTTTCGGTCTGCAGCAGTGGAAGTTAAACCAATCGGTACTGTTCTGCTATTTCCTCGGTCATCAAGCTCTCCTCTGCTCTTGATATCCGATTGGTTCCTTCTATTTTCCAGTCGAGAATTCTCTGGGTTGCGAAGCTACTGTTCTTCGTTTTGGTTCCTGGTCCTCTCTGTTTCGTCTCTCCTGGTCTGCGTTTTTTTCTCGCTGTGAATCTCTGTTTCTTCGTACCAGACTCTGTATTTTTCCGATCGAGCTTCCACCAAAAATCCAAATCCCTCCGGTGAAAACCGGTCTCTACCCTTTTCCAGTCCCTCTCTCGATCTCCTGCGTTTTTTCGTTTCTGGTCTGTTCCCTTTTTTCTGGTTCAGTCTCTGTTTTTATTTTTGATTTTCCCCAATTCGAATTTCAAAACTCCAGTATCCCTTTCAATCCGGTCTTCGATTCCAAGAATCCCGAGACTCCTTGCTTCAAAATCTTCCCCAATCTTTCAAATCCTCAAACTCTAATTTCAAATCCCATCTTCGAAATCTGAAACGTGGCCGTTGAAACCAAACTAGAAAGCTGCTGTTATCACACTAATTCCCTTTGTTCAAAACGATGCCGCCTAACTCTCGTGGACCAGAATTCCTTCAAGAAGAGACAAAACGCTGCTCCCTTTGCTTCAAAACGCAGCACCTACTTTTAACCTCCAAAACGAGTCGTTTCATTAAACAAACCAGACCAGAAGTTCCTTCAAGAATTATTTTATCCCAAAACGCAACAAACCTTGCGTTTCACTAGACCTTACATTCACCAACACCTATATTTTATATAGCTTCAAGTTCATCCCCAAATGCTGTCCAATTTGCAATTAAATCCAAGACTTTGCATTTTCTTACAAAACACACCTCTGCATGCCATTTTTTCCGATTTTCGCTCCTTTCCATAAAAACACTTGACTATGACCTGAAAAATTAGAATTAACTTGATAAGTGCTCAAAAAGACAAATTAATCTCTAAATATAACCAACATTAAGCAACAATTCCCATATAAAAATATATATACTTCTGGTACTTATCAAGCAGAGTAATAATAAAATAATAAATAATAATAATAATATTAAAATCCTAAATTTCAAAGTATCAATAATAGTTTCAAGAAATATTTATGATATACCAACTTAACACAAATGACATGCTTTCCTTTGGGCTTATAAACTAACCTCCAAGTTCCATTTGTAGAAATCTTGGCCAATACATCATTCATTGCTTCTCACCAAGCTTTATGCTTAGATGCTTCATTGTAGGTAGTGAGCTTTACCATAGTAAGATTGCATTTTTCATAAATTTCAGCTATAGACTTCACTTTTATAACATTAGAATCTGTGGTTGACTCCACTGTTGCTGTAGGCGGAGGAGAATTATTTGGTTCAACATTAAAAGGTGAAGACTAATTTTTAGTCGAATTTGTAAGGTCATGATTGAAACCATCCCTTTCAACTTTCTTTAGCTCCCAATTCCAGTGAGAATTTTCATAAAAAATCATATCTCTACTCACTGAAATATTATTGTTTGCAAGTTATACACCCTACGACCTTTGGATTTTATTACAGAACAAAAAAAAAATTGTCCATTTCACTTTTTTTAAATCCATTTTACTCCTTTTAGCCGCTGGAATGTGTGTATAACGAATAGAACCAAAGGTTTTAAGGTGCTTTGCTGATGGCTGGACACAACTCCAAGCTTTAATTAGCATTAGCTCTTCAACAGACTTAGTTGGGAGTCTGTTCTGCAAGTAAACAGTTGTATAAACAGCTTCTGCCTAAAAATTTTAGGGTAATTTCTTCTCTATGAGCATGCACCCAGCCATTTCAACAAATGTCCGGTTTTTCTTTTCGGATACACTATTTTGCTCATGTGTATAAACCACTGTTAATTAATGATTAATTTCCATTTCGACATAATAGTCTTCAAACTCCCTTAAGGTATATACTCACCTCCATTGTCTGACCTCAAGGTCTTTAGTTTACATCCACTTTGGGTTTCAACTAGGGCTTTGAATTTTTTAAAGACATGAAACACCTCTTTTTTACTTCTAATAAAGTTCACCCACACCATCCTTGTCAAATCATCAATAAACCAAACAAAGTATATATTTTGGCTCAATGATGCTATCTTCATTGGTCCACAAACATCCATCTGCACTAATTCAAGCTTCTCCTTAGCTCTCCCTTCTACAACATTAGGAAAAACTAGCCTGTGTTGTTTCCCAAGCTGACATAAGCTGCATATGTGATCACTTAAAGAGATTTCAAGCAAATCTCTTGTTAAGCCTTTTGATTGTAACTTCTTTAATAAGTATAGGTTAGCATACCCATATCTATTATGCCGTAGCTATGTATCATCATTTTTAGCTACATTAGCATGATCAAAAATTAAATTCTATGAAAAAGGAAATGATCTGTTAACTATTTTGATTTTAGTTATTTCACAATTAGAAGGGTCATAAATTGTGCATGATTTATCTCTAAAATGAAGAGCATATCCATTTTCAAGCATTTGCCCCACACTTAATAAACTTTGATACAAATCAGGCATGTAAAGAACATCATCAATAGATTTAGTACCATTTTTAGTATGGACAGAAATGGTACCTTTTCCTTGTGACTTAATGAAGTGACCTTTCCCAAGCTTGACTCTATATTGTAGGATTGATCAAGATGCCCAAAACAATCTGCTTTTGTTGTCATATGGCTAGTAGATCCACTGTTAACGTACCAAACTTCATCTTTCGGCTCTTTGTAATCATGTACAGCCATGAATAAACTTTCTGTTGGTTCTTCATTCTCACCGGTGAAATTAACTTGATGAGATGCTGGCTGTTTGTCATATTGCGAAGCTTGATTTTGCTTAGCTCTGCAATTTCTTGCAAGCACTACATTGTATGTGTAACATTCTGATATCCGATAACTTCGAAGTATAAATAATCTAATGTAGGAAAAGGAATAAGGGTCATTAATAAGAAATTATGAGAATAATATACCATGAAGGGAGGTAAATAGGTGATAGAAAAACGGTAAATATGAGGTAAATAAAAGGTAAATAAGAAAAGCAAAAGAGGAAGAAAAATGGTAGATATGAAGTAAATAAAAGTAAATAAATTATAAGAAAAGTAAATAAATGGTAAACGAAAAGTAAATAAAAAGAGAAATATGAAAATACGTGAATTATATACGAGCCGTAACTAGAGAAATAAGGAAATCGAGTATAAACATGTTATCCGACAAATGTAGATTCAGATGATGCAATCCGAGCGCATGGACTCGGAAGGATCGCAGAGAAACTCGCCGAGCCTTTGAAGTTAAACGTGTTCAGGTCATAGTATGAGTTAGGATGAGTGACCTCCATGGGAAGTCGACCCTAAAGATATAAATTCGGTAATATGAGTTACAATAGGGTTACAAATAGACGCCCATTGCACCCGGGAGGCGAAATAGGGCTCCAGGAGTTAAAAGGAGTAGATTATAACGGTGAAATTACAGTAGTTTCCGGAATTACATGTGCGGAGAATTCCGCTGAAGCATGAAAACTTGACTCGCATAGAACCTATGGATTTAATCTGATTTTCGGAATCTAAGATTACCTAATTTTTAGAAGCGTAAAAAAAATTGTTCCTTTCTGTGTTAGTTAAACGTAGAAACAAGAATCGCCTAATTTGGATAAGTATAGACAAAGTTATGATGAAACTAGCAGACAGTGCGCAGGCTGCCTAAGGCAATGCAACGGGACCCGATGGAAAATGACGGCAAATATTCTCTATGGCTCGGATTGATCTAAAATTTTAACACGGTATACATTTAGATGTTTAGCTTCATTTAGCACAAGAATTATTGAATTTGGAGTAGTGTACAAAAAGTTATTAGTAAATGATTGCAGCAAAGCCAAGAAGAACATTAAAAGGACCTAAATGGAATGCTTGACTAAATCAAGGAGGCAAATTGGTAAAAGAGGATAATTGAAGCCTATGCTTGGCCATCAAGTATAACTTTTCCATGGAGACACTTGGCCAAATCTTGACCCTTCACCCATTTTATTTTAGCTAAATACTAGCCATTAGATTAGAATTAATTAAATCAAAAATAAAAATAAAAATATAAAAACAAAACTTTTGCATAAAAACTTATTTTGCAAGACCAAAAATCTTCTCTCTTCCTCCCATGGTAGCCGGCTCTCTCACCCAAAGATGAGCTATCAGATTTTGTGATCTTTCAAGCCAACTTTCTTAAGGGAAAGATGAATTCCAAGGTAAATTTCTTATATCTACCCTTAGCTCTTCTATTTGACCATTTATTTAAGAGATAAATAAACATTAGAATCTGAAATTCTAGGGTTTTGTAAGGGGATGATTATGTAATCAAGATGAAGTGATTAATTAATTAAGTAAAGCTTGTATATTGATGAACAAGATGAAAGAAAGTTGAAATCATAATTTGGCAGATTTCTAGGGTTGGATTCAAGTTGAGTTTCGAACATGATAGGGTCGAAATTTGGGAAACTCATAAAAGAGAGAGTTGTAGGTCTATTTATTATCTAAAACTAAAGACCAGATTTGCCTTATTTGGATCTGTAAAACGGAAGTTATGGCCATAATACTGGCCGGCGATCAGGCTGTCGGAATCAGATAGGCTAACAGAACAGGCCAAATTTCAACAAATTATTTGACCATGATAGAAACAGAATTTAAGGAAGTTCAATGCATGAAAGTTGTAGATTTATATATCTAGTTTATGTCTGTAAAATAGTTTGGGAAGAAATTAAATATATAAACAGATATACTTGAAAACCAAAGATGGTGCAAGTTTGAAATCAGGAGTAGGCAGAACTGAAGTATGAACTTTGGCTAGTAATTTGACAAAGTTAACAACATAATTTGAGGCAGAGGTAAAAAGAAAAGATGTTCCCCTATTTGTTAAGAAGCTTTAGAGATTAGAAGTAACTTTATTGGACTAATAATGAAGAAGATATGACTGAAATAGTAAAGAGTGTGAAGACTGAAACTTAGAACCAGGGTAGAACCAAACCTGTGAATTTAGCTTACAATTTGAATATGTTAATGACATAATTTGATGATAGCAGACAATATTGTGCATAAACATATTAGCTAACTAGAGAACCAAGAACCACTTCATTTGGATCTATAAATAAAAAGATATGACTAAGTTAATAGGCTGTGCGCAAGGAGAATTTGAAGAATAAAAGAGTCAGGATTAAAGTTGCGTCAGAACTTATACGTAACCTAATTAAATCTGAAATTTATGTGAATGATAACCTTATGTGTTAAGGTTAAATAAAGTCATAAATTAACTTAATTGGAGTTGTAGATAAATGAATGTATAAATAAATTAATGAAAGGTGCGCAAAATAAATTAAATAAGCAACAATGAGAAAATGTTGAAAAGTTGCGATTGTGTTGTGGTGAATTGTTTATAAAAGTGTTTATTTTCGGTTTATATGAGGAGTGAGGGTATAAGGACAGATTGCCGAAGTGTTTGGAAAATTTTTATGCAGGATCCCAGTGTATAGTCGTATGGACTATTCATTTAGTCACTGTTACTATTCACGGACTGTCCATACGTAGCCGAAACTCTGGCGAAATTTCTGTAGAACCGGATCTAAAATTTAACTAAGTTAAATTGAAACTTATTAGGCCAAGTATAAGAAGATTTTAGTAAAGTTAGAAGTATAGTTAATACAACTGGACAATACTCGGGACAGACCTAAGACCCATAGCTCGCAAAATTATAAATGGCGTTAAGAAAGTTTAATCGGACTTATATGAAACAAATGGACTAACAAGTGAACTAGAGAAAAAGGGCAAAATATTAATTAAGCATATTCTGAATATATAATTAACATGTAATAAAGCATCGTAGTGAATGAAAGATTAAGTAAAATTTCAATGGTATTTGCTAAGTTAGATTTGCGGGGAAAGATGCGAAAGGACAGAAGACACAGAATGCAGCCGACAAATAAATCGACGCTACGTTAGGTTCGGTACTTTGCTTTTATTTACTGCATTTATATATATATATATGTGCAATGATGTGAACATGTGATGCCTTGTTTGTAATGCTGTGTTATTATTTGACATACGTGCTATTTGTAAATAATTAATATGTTAAATTAAACTGAGTAAAAGTAAAATACCCACTAAGCATAGCGCTTAGCAAGTTTAGTGTCTGCTAAACTTGTAGGGTCACGGAAAGATGCAAAACAACCATAATAGCCGAAAGAAGTCAAGCTCACCAGAGACACCTAGTATGGCATATGCTGCGCAACAAAAGTCAGAAATCGGAACAGACAACAGCATAGAAAAAAAATTTCTCAGGTAATGTTCTGCATACCAGTAAATATCAATTGTGGCACACTTAGCTCGGCTAGTAATAGTCGGGTTAAGGGGTGTTACAGTGTGGGCGGTTTACCTTTGAAGTAGTAGTCTTTCTCTAAGTGATTCATGCTCTTGCAAATATCACAAGGAGGATACTTTTCCCTTTTCGGTGCACCTTTATCATCTAATACACTTTTACCCTTTGACAACTTGTTGACAGCCCTTTTTCAATTTTTCTCATTTTGCTTCCTAGTGTGCTTTGCTTGAAAAGCACATTCATGTGTATCTCCATTCCTCATTATAGCCCTCTATTCTTGTGCTTGCAATTTGTTTATTAGTATTGAAACTGAAAGCTTCTTTAGGTCATAAGTCTCTTCAATAGCAGAAACTTTAGCTTCAAGCCTTTTTGGAAGACTAATGAGTAATTTATCCACAACCTTTGAGTCCTTAAAAGTCTCACTATGCAATCTGATTTTGTTGACTAGATTTAATAGCTTTGCAACATAGTCTTTAACTAATTATGACCCCTTCATCTTTAAAATTTTGAATTCCCTCTTCAGAATGAGCAATTTCATAGCCTTGAATCTGTCATTACCTTTAAATTTTTCTTTTAACTTGTTCCAAACCTCCTTAAGATTTTCATAGGTCATTGTTCTTGTGAAAATTGCATCAGAAAGAGCTGAATGGATGACTATATATATCAATTGCAAAATATATGTCTGCCAAACATGCATACAATTAAACCATTTCCATATTTAGTGTTTCCCGTTAACTTATATCGTTTATATCATGATTTAAGCATTCACATATTGAACTCATCATTTATGCATCCCATTTAGCTGTCATTTCAATTCTTATTTACTTCGCTCTACTGGCATGGTAGAACAATATAAGATAAGACAAGGGTTCTGGTTAGGAATGGTGTGAGGATTGGGTTGAACATGAGAATGGTGGGAAGGGTTAGGAGGTTCTGCCTCCACAGTGTCAAAAATTAAGATGAATTGTATACATATGCAAGTTAACTATATATTATTCTTTTTTTTCAACGAGTATATGCAAGGTAAATAACAGATCCCATATGTGCTAGCCTTTGATTTCAGATATTGTTACTTGCAAGGTTGTCAAACTCGCGATTCTACCTTGAATCAGAAACCAATTTTGGAATCGTAAATCGGTAGAAGTCCACCAATCCGCAGGTTCTTTCTTATTCCTCATTGATTTTGCCGATGACCGACTAAATGAGCCTTTTGCATGCTTAAATTCTTCTAGTTGCAAATCAATAGTTTCTCTTTCTTTAGAAGTTGGAATCAATTTTTCCATCACATCGTATAGACCCCGCATTACTTCTCGATCAGCTTGAAAAGTAGGACTATAATGAAAATGGGGATTGAGATAATATGCAGCAGCATGTAAAGGATGGTGAAGTTGTTATGCCCATCTTTTATCAATAATCTCCCATATTTTTTCATAACTTCAAGAAAAAATGTATAAATTAAAATGCATAAATGAAATAAGATTAAAAAGTAAAACAAGTAAATTTACCTCTTCTTAACTTTGTTAAAATTTCCTTCTATTTTCTCTTTAGCACGATCAATCTCCTCATAAATGAAACCCATTACAGGTTTTGCATCCGAATCCACCAAACGAAGAACCTTGATAAGGGGAGTGGCCGACTTCAAGCAAACCAAAATATTTTTCCAAAATTTATTGTCCATCACTATATTTTCAACTCTTTTTCCATCAACTAATTTGGAGAATCGAGAATTTCTCCACACATTTGATGAAAACATACTTACCAATGCATGTCTAT
>CATIWJ010127749.1:0-12377 GCA_949640765.1 Croton laevigatus | reverse complement strand
TTTGAGCTAAATCTTTCAGCTTTGAGATGACATACCTAAGCTTCATTATCAGTTAATTAGACCAAATTGGAGT
This sequence comes from Croton laevigatus, assembly GCA_949640765.1. Taxonomy (NCBI): domain Eukaryota; kingdom Viridiplantae; phylum Streptophyta; class Magnoliopsida; order Malpighiales; family Euphorbiaceae; genus Croton; species Croton laevigatus. The sequence continues at coordinate 12,304 of CATIWJ010127749.1, read as the reverse complement.
AGCCAAAGTTCACCAATTTGAGCTAATAATTTTAAAATTATCATTTCATCTTATTCTCTTTTTGAATGAATGAATGACATTTAATCTTCTCTTCTCTGGGTGGTTCCCAATTTGGCAGATTTTGGACTTACTCATTTTTCATTTCATGGGTTCTTCGCATCAAACTTCATAAGTATTATTAAACATATTTAATCTCATTCTCATTAATCGAAACATTATTTTAATTTGGATTAGATGAATTTAAATGGAATTGGATGGGATTTGAAATAAGTTATTCATGAAATTTTAATTTTTAAAGTTTTACTACATCAATGGAGTTCCCTATATATTTTTATGACTGAAAAAATATTAGATGCTTGAAGTAATCATATTTAACATTACATAAAATGGATTTAAATAGAGTTTGGATTAGATTTATAGTTAGCGTACAACGGGTTTACAAAAGAGCATGTCTTTATAAAATTAGGATTTTTTATAGTTAGACAAGTGATTTTAGTGATACTCCTTAATTTTTAGTTTTTTTTTTTAATTTTAGTAGTTAAATTGGCTTGAGACTGTATTCATGAGTATCAAACTTGTATAATATTGAGAATTTATGTCCGGTTCACTATTTGTGTATCATTGGTATACTTTAAGTATATAGTAGGTAAATTGTGAGGCTAATAATGGTTTATGAGTATATAAAAATAAATACATGTTTTTAACTTGGTTTTTAATTGAATTATAATTTTGTGTTAATTACCTATGTGTATTTATTTGATAAACCCAAAGGGGTTGGCTTGGTAGTGAGGTAATGTCACCAAAGACCAAAGATCCCAGGTTTAAACCCTCTTGGGGGGTAACTAAAGGCAAAAAAAAAAAAAAAAAATTATTTGATAGCCTGTGTGCGTAAATGTGGGATGCCTTCATGCACTGGACTGCTTTTTATTTATTTATTTATTTATTTTTTAATTTGATCAAAATTGTATAATATGGTTAAGTAGTTTTTGTTGATGATTTCAAACATGTGCTTATCATGTTGCTATAAAATTGTTTTTGACTCTAAATCTAACTAGATTTAAAACTCAGAACAAAATTATAGATTATATGTATTTAGTTCTGAAATTAATTTTAAAAGGTCACAGTTTACATATTTAACTATGTTTAAAAAATATCATACAAGTAGAATCATTGAGACTGTTAAACTTGACGGTTCTAATTATTTTATGTGATATTTTTAAAATATAGTAAAACTTACAAATTGTGATCCATAAAATTAATTTTGAGACTAAATATAAACAATTTATGATTTTATTTTAAAAAAAAAATGAAAAAAGATGGTCGGTATGTAAGCACCACATCACATTAGCATCACCCTTTATTTTAATTGGCTTTATACTCACATGGGCATGTGCTCTTAAGAAATTAAAATTTTGAAACAATGATGTAATCTAAAATTACATAGAGAAACTGATGGATGGTTGCATGCAATTCAAAAGTCAGCTTTCTTCACTTGCAAACACTTGGAACCCTCACAATCACTACTAATTATCTTCCATATATGGTTGTATTAATTTCTTTTTACATAATATATTGGCAAAATTGAAATAATACATTATTTATCATTATTTTCTCATAAGGATATATATATATAAAATTTTGAAAGACGATCTTTTTAGTTGGGTAAAAAATTGGTAATTCTAATTCAACGTTATTTGAAATTTTGTGCAATTGTGTTATTCCGAGAACTGGCTGTATCTGAAATTTGTAGAAAAATTTGAGTAATTAAGTTTTAATGGAGAAACAAGTATTGCTTATTCTGCTACATTGATACGAAAGGATTTCCCAAACTTGAAATGAATCTCCAAATAAGAAAAAATAAAACATAAAAATATGAAATACCATCAAACATAAAACCTTATATCTCACACTCAAGATCTATTTAATAAAATAAAAACAAATCGAAATTTAAAACTTATTAATTGGAAAAGCAAAAAAGAAAGTAGAAAGCAACGAAAAAAGAACCACCCGATTAAAATTAATAAGATATGACTGGGTCGTATTAATCTTAAATAAGCTAATTAACTAACTAATAAATTCATTCCATCAGAAATTAGTGACAAGTTTTAAAATAAGTGTCCATTATAATGAAAATAAAATTTTTAATCATTGGTGTGATCAATTGATTTTCCTTCATTCCACAAAGATTTTATAGGATTTGGAGATCTCATGATTTGGTTGTTACTTCTTACACATAGTAACATTAATTTGGTATAAGATGGGAGGATTATACTCTGTTGTGTAACTTACAATATTATCCGTGACATTAGCGATCTCATTTATTGAAAAAAAATTATTGTAAATAGTTATTTAAATATATTAAAAAATATTAATCTTTTTTAATTGGACAAATAAACTATTGAAGATTATTTTTAAAAAAAAATTAATTGAAGATTTATTTTTTTTGGACACGAAAGAATTCAGGTGTTTAATGTAATCACGAGTTTTATAGACTAAAAAAAAATTATTAGAAAAATATGGGAATGTAATTATTAATTATATATAAATATAGAAACTTTAGTCCAATTAATCCTCCACTTATTAATAATACTCAGTAATTATTTTTCCTCATTATTGAAAAGATATTTTCAAAGTTGATTTTTTATTACAATTTTATTACAAAGCATACGTTGTTTGAAAATAAGTTGTTATCCTCCACTTACATAAACATCATCATTAATCATTAGTAAAACCACGACCTAAGCACATGCTCTTTAAATGTCTTAGGTTGTAAACCTTTAGTCAAAGGGATCGGCAACCATAAGATCGGTTCTGGTATGTTCTATAAACACTCTTTGTTTCTGAATCTCCTTTTTCACAACAAAGTACTTTAACTTCATGTGTTTTGCTCCTATAGGGTGTTTGTCGTTTTTAGAGAAGAAAACTACTGCAAAATTATCACAATAAATTTTCAGTTGTATGCTTGCTTCATTTTTGTTTCCTCTCTCTTGCTCCATCCTTTACCATTCTGGCGGTACGACTAGTACCTCCCTCACTGAGTTGAAAGGGCTTTCCCCTTCTTTCAAATATTCGTTCTATCAAAGTCAGCCTTTAAGTTAAGCAGCTTATTATTCCGCTAGCAGAAAGGAGGGGAAAGGTCGGGATTAACAGAAAGTGGCTCCCAGAAGAACTAGAACACAAGACTGAGGTGTATAATTGCATGGAAGCAACCCAAACTCATTTATTCAACTGAATAATGGACCTCACAAGGCTTTTGAAGATCCAGATGCTAGGAAGGCAACCTCTTAGCTTAGGTTGTGATCACTCCCCATGTTTAGTACCTCTAGCTATCATTCTGCCCGTTCGGGCAAATTTTTTCATTTGAAATCCTTGGTAACTTTACGTAAGGCAGAAGTTCTTTACTTTTGCTCTTTAACCGTCCTTTCTTTTGACTTGAGCTATAGTTAGCTGTGAAATCCGCGTGGTAAAGAGATACCCATAAGTCCTCGCAAATGAACCACCCCCTTCATATTGTTTATTCCTACTCTTGGGTTAGCTCTAAGATGTTCCAATCCTCTTATTGTTAGGAATCGCCAATCCCGGAGCTATAGTTGTTCTCCTCTTAACTAGTATATCGGGAGAAAAGGGAAACATCCCCTCAGAAGCTTTTATTCAATTAGTTGGGAGAGGAGACTAATCTCGGGGAAGATTAAAGGAGAGAGGTTCAATTGACATCTTTTTTCCCTTGCTAAAGTGAATTTTCTTTTTGCCTTGAGTTCATTTGTGGTCTAAATCAGATTGATAGATTGAAGACGGAATTGAAGAGAGGTTCGAAGACTGACAATAGGATAAGGGAAGTAAGGAAGGGACTCAAGGAAAGACAACTAGTAACGAAAGAGAAATAGATAGGATAGAGCCAAGACAAAGGTCTGAGAAAGCCCCGCTTATTGTGTCGACAACTTTAACTCCTAAAATAAAGTTCCGCAATGCATGAATTATAGCCTCATTACAAGCCACAAATTCTACTTCCATAATAGATGAAGCGATGATAGACTGTTGGCACTTTTCTATGAGATTACTCTTTTAGCTAATAGGAACAAATAACCAAATGTTGACTTTCTATTATCAACACATTCAGCAAAATCTGAATCTGAATATCCAATCACTTCTAAATGATCAAACATCTTATAAGTGAGCATGTAGCCTTTTGTTCTTTGAAGGTATCTTATCACTCTCTTTGCAGCTTTCCAATGATTAATGCTTGGATTACTTTGGTATCTACCAGCATCCCTACTGCAAAACTGATGTCGGGTCCGGTACAAGTTTGAAGATACATCACACCACTGATCTTATTTTTGATTGGTGGTGGTTCCTTGAATGTTTACATCTTCTATTTTGTTTTTCTTAAGTTTCATATTTTGTCTTTCAAATTTGTTTCACTAATAGATTTTGAGTGTGGCTTACCCCTTGTGAGTTTGGTTGTACCCTTATGGATTTTTATTATTTTATGGTATTTTTTGTGTTTGCGTTTTGTTTTTGTTGATTGGCAGTTTGAAATATAAGATATATGATTGATTGCTTTTGTATAGAGATTAGATTTTCAAGTCTGGGTGATAATTTTACATCAATGGAGCTTGGTAGTATGACATGTTCATTCATTAAAGTTTAATTTTCCAACTCTCATTTTTGCGAGTTTCAAATATAGTTAGTTTCAGAAAAGACACAATTACATAAAATTTCAAATATCATCCAATTTAAAGAATCAATTTTTACCTAGCCAAAATCCTATGTATTAAAGTATTCAATTATTTTAAGTACATATTTTTTATTTCTCTGTTATGAGAAAATTTCAATGTACTTTGTTTTTATTATCTTTAAATATATTACTAATTTATTTAAAAAATAAATAATATTGCGAAACTATATTTCATTATTTATCAAACCACATTTTTTTTTCATTTTTTTTAATAATTGTCTCTTTTTCCCTTATAAAATTATCGAAGTTTTATCATTTAGTTAATGGAATAAATATGTGGAGCCAATTTTAAAAGGTTATATTAAAATAAAAAATTTCTTACATACAAGAAAATAAAAAATTGCAATCGGGGAAAATCGGTTGCTAAACCGTGAAAATCAGTTACAGATAAAATATATTTGCAACCGATATATTGGGTAACACAAATGCCGGTCGCTAATACCGACCGATATCAATCGGTTGCTAAATTACCAATGGACGTTTCTGTTGCTAAATCTTCAAATTTGGCTCTAATTTACTTGCTATAATGTTACTTTCAACCAGTTGCAAATCGGTTCTTATTGGCTTGCAAATTTTTTTATTGCAATTTTATGTAAATATTTTCTAAAATGTATTTTATAATTTTTTTATACTTGTAAAAATAGAAATCATATATAATATACTTTTTTTAAAAAAAATTTGAAATACACCCACAATTGAAGATATTACAATTATTCATTACATTTTATTAATTGGAAAGCTGTATTACATTCACAAATCAATGACTAATTACAAATAACAACCAAATCACAAGTCACAAATTAAAGCTAATAAATGTCATCACAACAGTTCGAACCTCTGTCCATGGCCAAGGAGGTAAATCACCATAGCCAATTGAGCTAAAAATAAAGAATGAATGCACCTGAAAACGAGTACTCTCACGCAACGCATGTACACAAGAGACTAGTTATTAATAAACGAGGATAAATACACTTACGTTCCTATATTTTTTACTAATTATTTGTTAATATCTAACGTATAGTTCCACCAACCACATACTTGAGTTCTTTGCTTTCCAAAGAAAAATAAATTTTTACTGTTAATTTTTCAGTCTCTAACAATTTATTAATGAAAAATAGTTAGGATTACATATATATTTTGCTGTGACACACTTGAAGAAAACTGAAAATTGAATTCCATGCAACAAACCAAAATGTTTGTTGTAACTGATCTTATTACAATACATCATTGTTTGAAATTTTAAGTCCTCAATTTTTATTTCCACTGAATTTTATTTATAGTGCAAGCGATTTTGCTGAAGAGAGTGACAAAAATATAAGGTGGTGATATTTTCAGAGCACTTATTGTTAATGTCAGAATAAATAATTATTAAAAATAAAATTGCATTTTCTTTGTTAGTTAGTTCTCTTTATTAGTTAGCTACACAACTTACAATGAAAATAATTTTATCCGAAATCAAATGTGTGCTCTGACATTAATAATATCTGGTCTAAAAATATAATTACCCAAAATAAATCACTAGAATTAATTATGAATGTTAATTTTATGAATATAAAATCATGGCTTAATATTTAATTTGCCTCCTAAAATTCGTGCGTGATGTTCAATATGTTCATTTTTAAAATTTTGATTGTCAATTTGCCTCCTAAATATGAACAAAGTAATTTGCTTAATTAATTTTTGAGTTAATCAATAGCATTTGTTATATTTATTACTAGTTTATTTGTAAATTAATAAAAATGGTATGTATTATCTAAAATAAATTTAAAATTATAATATTTAAAATTAATTTATTTGTAAAATGTACTTATTATTTATAAAAATTCAATTGGAAAATTATAAAATTATCGATATAATTTGTCAAAATATATTATTTTATATCTCTAATTTTTAAAATAGACACTTTTATTTGTAGATTTTGATTCTATTATACTAATAATTCATCCTTCTCTTAAAATATCTTATTTTCTATTAATTCTCTTATTGTTTATGTAACTTGTTAAATCTATGGGTTATTATTATTTTATAAGTATATGCATTTTTTAACAAATTTGGTTTTTAACGACTCATCTATTAAAAGAACACAAAATGATTTTGGCAACGATATTAAGACTTTTTTTTTTTAAAAAAATAGGCATTTTACTCGCGCACCCAACACACACATCCGAAGGACGGATTATATTTCTAGCAATGGGGTGTGAGGCTCGAATTCGGGAGCATGCCCCCACTTTTGCTACTCCTTTCCACCACACCAAGGGCCTTACAAGGGGAAAAAATTGATCTCCTTCTAGAATAAACTATAATACATAGGAAGTTTTGTTCTTCCTTGTGGCCGCCGCTGATGTTTTCATCGGTAGTGGCCATCCCCTTTTTTTTTTCTCTTCTGTTAATCCAATAACTATTTGCCTATGTCTTTCTCTTTGAAAGAATAGTACAGTTTTTTGCATCTGTGCAAATCTTAGGGTTCATCCTTTTCTCTAGGGTTTGTTTTGTTGATCTTTATTTAGTTTTGTTTGTTCTGGTTGTTTTATTTTTGTTTATCTTTGTTTCATTCTTGTGGATATGCTGGTTTTTTTCCTTCTCTGTGTCCTTATGTCAAGCCATCGTGTCCTTTGTGTTGCTACCCTTCGATCTTTATCTTGCCCATCTAAATATTTGGATCATACAACCTGTCTTCAAACTCTTCTTTTGATGTTTTATATTATAAGTGGGAATGTATAGGAATAGAGGCTTGTACGAGTGGAACGATAGGAGCCGAAGGGGAAAGAGGCCGGATCTATTTGTGTTGTTCTTCGTTTTGTGTTGTTTTTGCTCTACTAGATACCATCGACATATACCAGATCGGGCTTGGTCTGGTTGGCGACACAAGTTACACTCCAACTGTTCGATAAAATGCCTCAATTGTAATTCATTTAGCCTGTGGGGTAGCCAGCACAGCTAGCTTGCTAATCTCTTCTTTTGTTTGGCTTCTGTTTTCATATTTTTTATTTGTTTCAGTCCTTGTAATTTTTTTAATCCTTTGGTTGGCTAGATGGTCTTAAAAAATGAGTTGTACAGTTTCTGGATAGGTAGTCTTTCCGATAATTGTTGTACTTCTGATTTCTTATTCTTATTATAAAACTTCGAGCAGACCTAGTCTTCTATTGTGACTAGTCCTTTTATAAAAAAAAAAACTATAATACATAGGTTCAGTAATGTTAATTATGTATTTAGTTAGAGATTTGAATAAAAATATGGTATTATTTCAATGACGTATTAATTTAATAGAATTATAATATAAGAAAAAAAAATCTATTTAAAAAAAAAAAAAGATTTTAATAAATATTGACAATTTTATAATTTCTCCAACTTAAACTTTTGCATAACTTATAGTATAAATTGTGTTATGATTCAATTTTTTTTTTTAAAAATGATAATTCAATTTATTCTTAAATCTGCTAAATAATGTTTTCTTGTTTTTCTTTGGATTATCTATTTGGTATTTCAAGGTATAACCGTCTTTAAAATTGTTAAATAGCCTCAGATCAATCCAGATCGAGACATGACAGGAACCATTAAGATCAGTGTCTTTAGCTCTTAGGGTGATGCATCCCCATATAGTTAAGCTAGAACAGACATTGCCAACAGATCCAACCCATTAGTTAATATTTTCTAATTTATTCAAGCCAACTTAATTCGCAGCAAAAGTAGTAATCATTAGTACTAGAAAAATCAATTATAATTTTTTAACTATAAGATTTTTAGTTTTCTTTAACTATAAAATGTTTATATTTGGGTAAATATATTTCTCCTTTTTTCTTTTCAACTATCAAATAACACTGTTATCTTGTGGGCTTATAAATAGTCTAAAAAATGTAACTTTTATTGTAAATTACATATATTAATAACACATACTTATGTTAAAAAAAAAAAAAAACACATACTCTATTTTTATAAGATTTATTTAAAATTACGTTATTCAAATTAAAACTTACTAAATATTGAATACTTCAAGCCCTTGCTTACTTAATAATAAATAGGACATTAGAAATTAGCGATATATAAACTTTTATTTGATATTAATGAAGGATACAAAGCCTTAATTAAAAGGAGCTTACTTACTATTGCATCCTACATTTTCATAGTTAATAAAAATGCATAAAACTTAAGTTCTAAAAGGGCGTTTCAAGACAGGGGGACCAGCTCCAGGACTACCGTGACCAGCTCCAGGACTATGGCCTGGATCTGTTGGCCTGAAAGCGCTCCAGAGCACCGGAGCCTTAGGCTTAGGGGCTACCTTTGGCGACTGTACCATTTCTTCTTCTGCTTCCTCATGACCAAACGTATTACTAGAAGAACGTTTCAAGACAGGGTGACCAGCTCCAGGAGGACTACCGTGACCAGCTCCAGGACTATGACCTGGCACTGTTGGCCTGTAAGCGCTCCAGAGCACCGGAGCCTTAGGCTTAGGGGTTACCTTTGGCGACTGTACCATTTCTTCTTTTGCTTCCTCATGACCAAACGTATTACTAGAAGAGCGTTTCAAGACAGAGTGACCAACTCCAGGAGGACTACCGTGACCAGCACCAGGACTATGACCTGGCACTGTTGGCCTGTAAGCGCTCCAAAGCACCGGAGCCTTGGGCTTAGGGGTTACCTTCGGCGACTGCACCATTTCTTCTTCTGCTTCCTCATGACTAAACTTATTACTAGAGGCTTGATCATTCAAGTCCCTCGTCCCTTCTATGCTCATAGCAAGTTGGGAGATAATAGCTACTATAAGAAAACAAGCAAAACTTAAATTTATAGGAGCCATTTAGAGAAAATATGAAATGAACTACTTATTATTGTGCTTAAACACTTGAGCCCTCTTGGGTATTTATAGTAGTGGATAGAGTCATTAATTTCTAATGGAATGGATTTATTAGTTAATTAATTGGGTTATGGAAGCTTATATTCATATACGGAAGGTGATTAATAGTGGTATTTAGACTTACCTTACAGCTGTTTCATGCGAGAAGAAAACTAAATTACAAATTGCATGCAGCTAGCCAAATGTTTTCTGAATACAGTTTTAGATTACGTCATTGTTAAAAAAGATTCGAAAAAAAATTCGAATCTCTAAAAGACCCCTGCCCATGTGAGTATGAGCCAATTAAAATAAACATTATAGCTAGTGCAATATATTTCAGACTATCTCAGCAACAGCTTCTAGAATTTTGACCTTCGTTGTAAGAGTTTTTGAAATTATTTTATTTTATTATTGTTTAAATATCATTTTATTTTGTGAAAAATTAAACCACTTTATTTTGTGTTTATTAAAAAATTATCAAAAATAGCTAACTATTCAAATTTTGTAAAACATAAGCATTTAACTGTTTGAATAATTGTTAACTTTTTATAATAATGGTTAAAAACGCTGGAAGCTAAAATTAAAGGAACTAACTTTTTATAAAATACTATTTAAACGGTTTAAAACTACTTGAAAAACTATCTTGCTGAAATCTATAAGCAATAGCTTTTAGAGTTAAAGCAATTTTAAAAAATTATTGTTAATCACAACCTTTAATACTTATTAGTCAGTTTAAGTTTTTTTTTAATAAACAAATTTTAAATTATTAACACGTGCAAATACAAACCATTTTGCTTTTGAGTTAAGAGCTAAGTGAAACTAGAAAAATAAGAACAAAATTAAGTCGCCTCTGGACAGAGGAGGGAATCCAAATCTTACCAATTAGGTCACTTATGTGAGGCATTTACACAATGTGGTTGTTCTTGTACCCACAGCAGGCTAGTGATATGTTGCTTGTAACAGTGCACTTTCTCATCTCACATGCAGCTCTTTTGTATATCGCTGTCCTTTAACGTGAAGTTGCTAATCCGGTATTTGGAACTTCTTTTCCCAAAAAACTTGAGGTAGGCAGTCCTTTGGATAACCTTCCTCACTATCATCTTGCTGCATCCAAATTGATGTCTGTAGCACTGTGAGTCGCTTGCCCTATCTTAGCTTATCCTTTAGCTTATCTATGCAAGCGAGATGATGCGGAGCCTACCTTCTCCAAACAAGTGGAGGTCGCCTTGGAGACGCTCTTTAGCGCTCCAAGTTTATTGTAGATAGGGCTAGCTAGTTTTCTACTTTTTAATGTATGGAGTTTTATGGCAACCTTAAGGTTAGCTTACCCTGTAATGACTTGGTTGATTACAAAAGGCAAGTTTTAACGATATTGTTATGTAATGTGAATCATTTTCTAAATTTGGATTCTTGTGGCGACCTTAAGATCACTCCTTGAGCATTGTATTAACCTTTTCTAATAATATTGTTGTTTGGACGGAAATTATAAAAAAAAAATATTAATTGATTAATACTTATTAATTAATTAATAAATTTCAATAAAATAACCAAATTAAATATTAATTGGTTATTTAATTAAATATTTGATAATTATCACATTAAATAAATTATGTGATAATATCAAAAAGAAGGGACCAATAGGAATTCGTCAAGTGGACCAATCAAATCGCTTCACTTAATAGGCAAGCATCCCAAAATCCCTATAAATAGATTGCCTCTCTTCATTTGAGGGGATAGAAAATTCAAGGCTCCGAAGCTCTGACAAGTTGAAGACTCCGAAGCTCTTGCAAATTAAAGACTCTGAAGCTCTGACCAATTAAAGACACAAAACTCTCCTCAAAGTTTGAAGGCTCGTTCAAGGATCATCAACAAAGCTTTACAGTCACGCAAATTAAGTTCTACCAATATGAGATCAAGTCGTCAAGACCCTCAAATCGTGTGAAGTTTAAATCAAATTCAACTCAAGTCAAGATCAACCGATTCGATATCAAGTCATCAAGACCCTTGCATCGTGTTCATCGCAACGAGAAGAATTAGAAGATTCGATAGAAATTGTAACCACTTAATTATTTTTTCTTTGTAATTCTTTTTCAGGAATATACAAAATTTGTTTATACAAATTTTTGGCACGCTCAGTGGGACAGTCTCTACCTTTCATCTCTTCACTTTGCAACTTTCAAGTTTCAAGTTTCAAATCATCGACAATGGCACCCAAGAAGATCATCATCACCCCAAAAGCATTGAAAGGCAAAGCTACTGTAACTGCGAGGACTGCTGAAAAGGAAGAAGTTACAATGAACTTTGATGTTAGAGGCACTTCTGATGCAAGCCCTGATATTCCAATCAAGATCAAATCACTTGACACAGTTTATGAAAAAGCTCCTTTAATTCAGCAAGTTCCTGATGAGCTGCAGGGAGAGTTGACTGACATAGAGGAAGCTATCCATGTACCTGTTGCTGAAGTTACTCCAAAGGCATCACAGAAAGAAAAATTGGAAGCAAATGATTCAGGTGCGATGTTAGTTATGATGACAGGTGCAGCATCAGTGGAGGACCAGCTGGCCCTCATGAAGAAGCAAATGGATGTCTTTAACGACGTTGTTCGTGAGAAGGACAATCAAATTGAAGCACTAATGAAGAAGTTGGAAAGCATGGCTGGAAAGCAGCATACAGTCGAAGCTGATGAATTTTCACCAACACAACATCAACTCCACCAAAAGGAGATTGTTGCAGTTGCT
>CATIWJ010127554.1:0-12180 GCA_949640765.1 Croton laevigatus | reverse complement strand
ATTTTGAATTTAAAGTTTGAATTGAATGATTTGCGAAGTGAATATTCAAATTGAATGAGAAAGATTATTGAGATATATTACTCTTTTGATATTAAAATGTTTTATGCTCTACTCGGTTGATTCGCCTAGAGATAAGAATATGTTGCAACATATGATTGAAAAATTCTGCGCAGTGTGATACATGATGTGAAATGAGAAATGAAATGAGAAAACACGGGCGTGGCTGCGATCTATCTCCGAATTAATATAATTCGTGAATAGCTGCGATCTATCTCCGAATTGAACAGTGAATAATACAATTCGTGAATGGCTGCGATCTATCTCCGAATTGTAACCCTAGTCTTATCCTTGGTATTCGAAAATACCAGTAGAGCAAATGATAAATGATATTGTTTGATAAATACTTATTGCTTTATTTAATGATTTTGCAAAGTTGATTTTTAATACGATTTTATGAAATGAGTTTGATGATTATTTTTAAAGTATTGCTATTTTATTTTTAAGTGCAAAATTATATATATGTACCCACTGAGCATGGAGTTACTCAGTGAGTTATTTTTGTAACTCGCAGATAAGTAGACTGAAGATAGCGGAGCGAAGCATTCACTGAATATTTTCCCCAGTACGTATCGCGGCACAAGACTTTGTAGTATTTGGCATGTATTAAAAACAAATGTTATCTTATCTTTATGTGTAATGTATTAACTAGCGTGACTGTAAAATAATTAGCGGTACTCTGATGTAAGTCCTAATGTATAAATTTAAATGTGTGTCTTAATTTAATAGTTAGGATAGCCGTAGCATCTTAGTTTGTCTTATTCGTAAGATAAATTTGGGGTGTTACAGTTTTGGTGTGGTATTACTTGATAGCCTGGAATCCAATCAGTTCAACATGAGTTTTAGGAGGTGGTGTTGACGCTGCCAACTGATGAGTTGGGAGCTATAGAGATCGAGAAATAAACTAATTTGGAAGGATAAAGGTGTAATCCAGACACTGCTTTTTTTTGTTCTTGAAGGATTTTATATAACAAACATGTATAAATAAATTGGGAATAATATAAATACCTCTTGTATTTGACGAACGAATTCCCACGAGCGGAAGCGATCACTGAATTGAGTATGCTAAGGTTGGTGATGGGAGAGAGAGAAACTAATTTCTCTTTGGGAAGTTACTGCAGACAAATTCTACGTATTGTGTTGTCTTACCTTAATATCTTATTATGGGTATATATATAAATGTTGGGCTATTAGAGTTACCCATTAACTCTATTACCCATTACAACTTGGTTGAGTTTACCCATAACCTAAAAGTCATGGGCGGATCTTAATTAATTAAATCCTATTATTTAATTAATTCCACAGTTCTGGTAAGCTATTGGAAGAATGGAAAGTTACAAAACTGGTGAGTGAAAATGGGAAGCAATAACAAGTTTTTCTGTCAAAATGGAAGGCTCCGGTTGGTTCTACTTTGAAATTAAATGTTGATGCAGCCTTTTCCCATGATTCTACTAGCGTAGGTGTTGGATGGTTGTTTTCTGATTGTAATGGTGATTCAACTGGTGGAGGAATGATGACTTAAGGTGTTGATTCACAATAGCGGTAGAGGCTCTTAGCTTGAGGGAGGCATTGAGCAGATTGAAAGAGAAAAAGCTCAATCCGCATATTAAAGAGGAGACTGATTATTTGCAGTTGGTTCAAGCTATTAACAAGGCTTGTTCTAATAACTCTTATAATGAAGCAGTTACGGCACGTCAGCGATTGACGTGTCGTAATGAGCCAATTCATTAACGGCAAGTGTCATTAATTTATTTGAAGTAGTTTTTTATGTAACTAGTTTTTCTTAACTAATGTAAGTTAATTTATTTTATATTTTCATTATTTATGTTGAAGTTAGTTTGATTAATTATATATTGACAATAATAAAATTTATATAAAAATAATAAATTCTTATCTGATTATTATTAATTAAAAATTTTTTAAAAATATAATTAATTATATGAATATAATTAATTTTTAGAATTTATTTTTTGAAATAAAGTTTATCGATTTTCATTATTGAAATTCATTAGTCAATTTTATAATTTTTATTTAATTAAATTTATTGATTATAAAAATATTTTATTTTATAATAATTTTAATTATAAAATTACTTAAAAATTTTGTGATTGTTAAATAATATATTATATAAATTAATTAATTTAATATTTTTGTAAAAATATTAATATTCATTTTAAATGTTCATTGATGTCATACATTTTTACGAATCATTATTAGAGTAATTTTTACTAACTCAATGTCTCCTCTGATCAATAAAATTACTCCCATTACATTGTAAAAAAAACAAAAGTTCAATTTTCAAAAAGATTGGAACAAAATTATTTTTTTTCTAATACAATCAATTTTCCGTAATAATATTACTACTATTATCTATTAAAAAAAAAATACAAAAACTGAGGGAGAGAAACGACACCGTTCATGAAACGCCTAATCGGTGGAAGGACCATGCAAAAACAACACACGGCCTTGCAATGATTAGGAAAATGAAGGACAAGACAGCTTTAAAACCCTATTTTTAAATCCTCCTTTTTCCCAAAACCTCTATAAAAGTGGACACCGCTCTCCCTGAAGTAGTTGCCCAAGCTCGCCGAAGATGATGATCACTGCCCACCCGTAATTGTAGGTTTACGGTAATTCAATCAATCTCTGAATAATCTTTCTCTAAAACTAAATCAATTATCTGATTGAATTTTACGGTTTATCAAGTGAGTTTCGATCTCCAGAACTTGTATTTTGATATATTATTTAGTTCCTCCTTTTATGTTAACCTCCTTTCTGTAATACAGATACAGAACAAGGGGATATTTCTTTGAAGGAAAAGGAAAATAAAGAGAAAAAAAAGTTTTGAGCTTGCTCATGTGGATTTGATGATTTTGATTTTCCAATTTCCGTCATCTACTCAATCTTTTAATAATTTTTCAGAAGATGCTCAAAATATTTTCTTCAGTTTTACATTAATCTCTGCCTTTTTTTTTTCTTATTATGTTATAATCTTCTATTTTGAGATATGCAGTTCCGATGCAAGGATTTATTTTTATTTTTTCCCTTAGTTTATGTATGCATAAAGTGAGTAAGTAATAAGTATAGAAATTGCAAATTAGACTAACTATCGTATGATTATTCTTGATTGTTGTGTTATGAGATTTTTTTTTTCTTTCAAATTCTTGTGCTCAGAAGGTTTTCTGCTTTTGAAATTTTTGAAAATTTATTTCCTTAATTCTTATATGATCATAATTCTTTGATTGTCATATTTGAATTTCGATAAGATTATTTAAATGACTGTAGGTTAAGATTATAGTCCTGAAAGTGGATTCGTATCTTGTGTTCTACACAGGTGTTGCCATATTTCCTAGAGTGCATTACATATTTATAATGGATTTAAAATCTAAAGGTATGGCCTGGGTTGGGAATATTTATCAGAGGTTTGAAACAATGTGCCAGGAAGTGGATGGCATTGTGAATCAGGTATCACTTCTCTCTTTCTCTCTGAAAAAAATTCATTTATACTCTATATATAAGCTTCTTCACTTTTTTTCCTTGTTCCAACTGACAAGTTTGATGCTCATATTTAGTTGAATGGTTGTAACTTCACTATACTCATACACACAAACACATCATTATCCGTGCTTCAACTAGCTGTATACTTGCATGTACTAGTTCTCAAACTTTATTTTGCAATTTGTTTTCACATGAACTGCTTCTTGTACAGAACAATGTTAAATACGTTGAAAACCAGGTTCAGACTGTGGGTGAGAGCATGAAGAAGTTTTGTGATGTTGTTCAAGATATTGTTCCTCCTATACTGGATACAGTAGGATGTGAAATTCAATTCCACTCTATATACAAGCTTCTTCACTTTTTTCCTGTTCTAATTGACAAGTTTGTTGCTCATATTTACTTGAATGGGCGTAACTTCACAATGCACATACACACAAACACATCATTATCCTTGCATCAATTAACTGTATACTTGCACGTACTAGTCCTCAAACTTTATTTCGCAATTTACTTACTCATGAACTGTTCTTGTACAGAACACTGTTAAATATGTAGAAAACCAGGTTCAGACTGTGGGTGAGAGCATGAAAAAGTTTAGTGATGTTGTTCAAGATATTGTTCCTCCTATAGTGGATACAGTAAGATGTGAAGCTCAAGCAGTGGCTATAAAAGGAAATGCTGTTGGTGGTACCTACATTAAATCACTGATGGGTATTGTGGAAGGTATTGGACATGTGGATCCTGTAAAGCAGTCATCTATAGAGCCTTGTGATTTTGATGCTGTGAAGAATCAGCTCAGTAACACTAACATGTTCACCAGACGCCACCCTATAAATCAACCAGTGTCTGCACCTCTCATGGAATCCTTATTTGAGTCTGATCCAGGAAACACCAATGATGTTTTAGCAAATGATTTGAGCAAGTCAGACTCAGGAAAAATGGATTATGTTTCAACAAATAAAACGTCTGATTTGAGTTTAGAAGATAATACTGTAGTGGAGGAGTCCAATATACCTGAGGCTTCGGGGTTGATTGCTCCGGAAGAGAAAGAATCGCTCCATTCATCAATATCCAGTGAATTTATTGATTCCAAAAATGAAATTGCTTGTGTTTCTGTTGAAGAGGAAGAATCATTCCATGTTTCAGTATCCGGCGAATTCATTGATTCTAATCAGGAAAATGCTTGCAATTGTGTGCCTGAGGTTTCACCTGCAATTTCAGTTCATGAAGAGAAGCTCAAATCCCCCCAAAAGGTGGAAACAGCTTGTTACAGGCCTGCAGATGATTCCTATTCTGTATCAGATTCCTCAGCTGTTGTTACTCCTTCAGAAGGGGTTTCTTTAGATGCCTCCTCCAGTGGTTCAATATTTACTGAACCTCATACTCTGCATGAGATTTCATTTAATGACATCCTTACACAAGAGTCTTGTAGTGACCCTGGTAGTGTTCCTGTCCAGGATTCTGATAGTTCCATTGGGCTCTTATCATCCGTGTCTGCTCCAGTTGCATTCATGGACAGGGAAGTAGCTGAGACAGGGTCCAATGATTTACTGTCATCGAAAGCTGCAGGTTGGTTTTTCCCAGTTTATATTTCACCAGTTCCTCATATGTTTGGTAGAAGAAACCTTTAGAGTGTGCTTATGGAGTTAACTATCGTGTCTTGAAATATTTCAAAAGGCAACAAACGATGTTTGCATTTGTGGACATGAGACTACAATTTCTATTTCCATATGCAATCCACAAATATGGATTTTTTTGTGTCTGAAAAAGGTTAAGAATGATAAAAACATGAAAATTTTTTCCTGGTCCTCATTGAAACATATTTGTCGATGACATATGGGTATGGGATACTTTTTGTTGGAAAGGGAGTTTTAGCTTTAGAAAACCCTTCTTATCATTGGCAAGTACATGGAAATTTTATTTATTCATTAATCAGAAAGAATTAGCTTTACTCAGTTGTTCACTTATCTAGAGTCTGCCTATGAGCCAGTAACTTTTGTGCATATTTTAAAAATGAGCATAACAATTTGTATGAAATTCGCAATTTCCTTTGAACAATAGATCAAGTGATACAGTTTCATGAAGAAAGAAACTAGATGCAACATTTACATATTTCTAGAGCTTTTCCATGTATACCATATGATTTAATGCATGTTATTATTTTCTTGTTGTTCTGTCTGATCGCTTACCAGAGTCCTCTCTTGTGAGTTGAAATATGTTGATGCTATTATACTTTCCACCTTATAGCTCAGGCAGTTTGTTGTATCTTTTGGAAAATTAATTGGAAGTTTAACTTTCGCTTCCAGCAATGTGCTAGCCTACAGTCATAGATTTTCTTATTTTCTGGCTGGTAATCAGATATTTAAAGAGATAAATCCTCCATTTTCAATTTTTGGAAGTGTTATTGTTTTACTAATCCTGAATATTTGCAGGATGCTCCAATTACTCCAGTTATATTTGTGATGATATATCAGACCCTGCAATGGAAACCATTGATTTATTTGACAAGGTGAAGCTTGATGAAAGCTGCGTCATTGTCAACGACAGTATGCTTTATGAAGTCTCTCGTAAAATCCACAAACCCAGATCATACAAGGTTATCTCTTAGCCTCCTTGTGTGTCACTTGTTTCTGTGATGTGTTGTGCAGTTCCTACACTTTTATGTGGTCCCCAAAATGAAAACATGAGCAAAATTAAAATATAAAAGCCTTTCCATACTCTTAAATTTAAAAGATTTAAAATTAAACTTGCACCCTTTTGCTTCAATAGCCGTTCAAAAAAAAAAAAAAAAAAGCCTTTTGCTTTGATAGCTGGAATACGAGGTAATTATTATATTAGTTCAACTTTTGGAATTTAGACATCTTTTCACACTTATTAAATCTAGTAGAGCATAGAAAGTATGAACCTTCTCATGGAGGTTCGGAGTAATGGCTCAGTTAGGCTTCTTTTGAGCTTATTTGCTTGATATAAAGTTTATACGCACTTGAAGGTTGCATCAAATTAATCAGATAGGATGTTTGGCTTGACTTGTTTAAACTTGCTTGGTTATAGTTTGATCGGAGAAAATATACTGGTTTGAAGCATTGAAGGTTGGAAATACGAGATAAAGATGAAGTGTTGTTTATCTATAGCATAGAAGCTTGTGTGATAGGTACACATTTAAAATAATCTATAAGGTCCTTTAAGGATACTAGTTGACTTGATGGAGCTCGCTTTGTAAACAAGACAAGCTTGAGCCTGATTTATGAGGCTGTGCAGCGGTGAACCTGCCTTGAGCATGTCATAAAAAACCAGCACATCGTGCATTCTTGAGTTTTGTTCTCAACCCCCAAATTTGGGAGGGAGAGGCTTAAACAAGCCTTGTTCATTCATAATTTACTAAAATTGTCTTGCATTACTAGAGAAGTTTTTCTTGAGAGAAGTTGACCAATATTTATTTACCATTCTTCTTAGTCATGTCAAACTTGGTGACTCCCTGAAAATTTCAGCCAGATTGAGATCTTATGTGCTAAAATTGTAACAATTTTTGAATATATTATCTAGATAGTCAGGCCAATTAATTCTATTTTGGCTTTCTTCTTGTTAGAAAATAATTCAGGATGCATTTTCTTCAAAAAAGAGGTTAAGCAAGGAGTATGAACAGCTAGCAATTTTGTATGGTGATATTGATTTTGATTTTAGCCAAGATACAGCACCAGGACAGTGGCAAACTAGCGAAATTGTAACCTCTGCTCCTGCTTCGGAAACGCGTCATACAGACTACTCAGAATGGGAACTCCTGTAAATAACTTAAAATGTTAATATTAATGACTCCGCAGGGCTGGCTGGCTTGCCTATTGTTCAGGTAAGCAACTTCAAATAACACAACTCATTGTGAATAATTGTTTAGTTCTCCCACTTATAAAGTACAGCCGATAGGTAGTAATCAATTTGAAAATGATAGTTTATCAAGGAGCGAGAAAATTCAACTTCTTTGTGTGCTTGTTCTTGTAAAGATTTATGTATAGCAGCAGAACTGACCTTTTTGTTTTTCCTTTAATATAAGAAGCACAAAAAAGTTCTGTGGTAAAAAAGAAAAAAATGCTGGAAAAGAAAGAAGAAATTGCTGTGTCAAGAAGCAAATGTACTGTTGTGACTTTATCCTCTCTTAGTACATATGAATTTGAACTATATATATATATAGAGGAATGATATAAATTGGTTTTGTTAAGTTGAAATACCATATGAGTTTTGGAATTCATTTTCACCCCAAATAACGCATTAGCTATTTGCATGTTCTACATTGCTCTTCAGCTTACAAAAAGTTGTTATGATTCTGTAGCAAATATGCATATAGAATCTCATTCCAAGTATCGGGAACTCCTGGTAAACACCAGTGAATACAATCTGCAAAATTTTTGGGATCAGATCTTTGTTCTTTTGTCAATAGCTTGCCTTTACGTTCTCCGTAGATTGTCGTATGAGCATCTTTTCTATACTCTGATAATTGAGTAATGTTCAAAAATGTCAAATTGATCTTTAATTGTTGTAAGGCATCAGTAACTATTTTCATGATCTGGAGGTTAGAACCTGTGCCCCAATACGCCCCTCCTTGAATCGGATACGATTCATTGTAGCAGTTCTCATCACTTCCAGGTCTCCATTCCCAGCTCCTACAATATATTACTTTTGTTATTTATAGCCTATGATAATATGGTCCAATATTATTTTTCGCTTGTTTAACTTTGTTTTTATTCTTGAATATATATACAAAAGCTTACCATAAATGTGTTGGAGACATGCTCATGAAGAAAAGCTTCTGTGTGAAAGGATTAATATGAGATTCCAGCCATTTTCCCCATGTTTCTAATGCCAACTTGTATGCTTCCGTAACGTTATATTCTTTAATATCATCTGTTGATCCATACCTATTTCAAAACATACTTTACCATTATAGTAGTACCCAGCATTTTAATTAGTTGCAACTTAATGATAAAAAAAAATTAAAGTAGTTAAATAGGATTTTGGGAGTGCAATCCCTCTGTTTGCATTCCTATGGATCACAAAAATTATCATCAATTTATAATTTAAGGGAGCTATCTTAATATGGTGTAATCCGCAAAAATTTCATTGTGCTCTATCACCGGTTCTAATGTAGTATCAAAAAAAGAAAAAATTATATTTTTGTTCTTAATTTCACTTATACGATTTTCTAAAGAGGAAAGGAGCTCCTCCGCTGCCACCTTTGAAACCAATCTAGGAACCATTTTCTCTGTTGGGATGGCGACTGATCAGTGGCCTAGTGGCTCTGGCGTCCCTATATGACATCTCCACCACTAACAGAACAGTGGGAAATAGAGATGAGTTAAAACCCTTGGCCAGATAGTGTCGTGCCACCAATTTGTCTCAATCGCCGGTATGCTTCATGATTCATCACCGCCAATTCATAACTGGCGGATTTTGGACCTGAAGGGGACGTGTGCTGCTTCATTTGTGTCGATTGGATTGCTCGATGAAGAACGGCGTTCTACGTTCTTTTTCCCTTTTTTTTAATTTATTAAAATAATATATAATTATAATATATATTATAATTAAGGTTAGATGTGTAAATTTATTTCAAGGTTTTAATGGAAAACGGGCAAAAAATTAACAGAAGGACAAAATCGTGGACAGAAACAAAATGCGGGGACAAAAATGACTATTTTGAATAACTAAGGAAAAAATTGTAGATTAGGTTAAAATTCAGGAATAAAAATGTAATTTTTTCTTAAAAAAAATTCATTTTTATTATGACCCATAAATTCTTTTGTTGAGTGTGAAAATATAGGGATGTAAGTGTTAATTAAGTAATGTTTTAAATGTACATATGCTTTGATTTAAAGATAAATTTTAAGATTTTTTGGAAAATAGAATTGAAATAAAGCAAAATCACTTAAAAATCAAAACGCGTTTAGTATGGGATTTAACATATGAAAGGTTAAAATTTACACCGTAACAAATTTATTAATTTTATTATTGAAAGTTTTCAAAAAATATAAAATGGAAAAAAAAATTAAAATACGGCTAGTTTTCTAACAAAGGACGAAAATAATGCCCACGTAGCAACAAACTTGGCAAGTCTTTCTTAAAAATAGTTAAACATAGTTGATTATTATTTTAGAAATTTTCAACCCCATGTTAACAATGTACTAAGAGCATGTTAAATGTTAATGTGTATTGAAGTTAACGTGTCAATTGAAATAGAAGGTGTAAACGATTTTGTGACTAACCGTTTATTTCTAAAGTTTAACTTTTAAAAAATTGTATCAAATGCAACATCTTTCATTTTCCTTTTGTTTCTCTTTCTGAGGTCTACAATTTAATGGATAACCAATCTCGTAATAACTTTAACGTGGATAATGTCTAGCAAATCCTTTAAAAATAGAAGTCCCGCTAGACATTGTCTATTGACACGTTAGCTGGACGGTCACATAGACATTAGTATTGGAGATATTTTTTTTTAAAATTGTTTTCATTTTTCTAACGTGTCCATCAAATAGAAGCAAATTCACAGTTGCATACTGTTTTCTCTTAAATGTATTTATGATATTTTTCTGAAAAATTCAAATCTCCTCTCAACAATTAAAACAATTTTTGTTCAATCATCAATTTAAAACTGATAAAACCTTTTTATTCTTGATCATATATTACTTCTAATTCTTTTATTAAATTTCATTCTGATTTATGTTTACATAAAAAAGAAAAAAGAAAGGAAGAAAACTTACGTGGCATTAATAGTAGGGCTGTGCATCCACCATACATAGCTCTCAAACACCAAAACATCAACTCCATCCCAACTCTTCCCATGTTTTGCAATTGTATCCAGATTCACCAATCGTTTATGCACCGTATGATTCATTGCATGATCTGATATTGACTCCACTAGAAATGGCGCCCAATAATATTCTATTGATGCATTGTACTCCTTCAGTTTCACAAATTACATAATTATTTTTTCATAACCAACCTTATTTATTACTTTTTGAAAAAAAAAAAAAATTTACAAACCTCAGCTTTGAAAATCTTCATTGGTGGAATTCTATGAAAGGATTTTTTTCCATCAGGAATTGCAGATTGCACCATACATACCATAGATTCAAATTGCCCTCTTTGCACTGAATCACCAATGAACATCAGCCTTTTGCCTCTTAGAATATCCAATAGCTTCAATGGATTAAATCTAGGAGATAATGCATACGTTTTCTTGTCATTTGCATGTTTAAACAATACGTATTTTTTTTTATTTCAATCATTAGTTTTAGAGTGTGTTCGGTAAAACTAAATGTTTGGGTAACATTTATTTATTTAAATCCTTTGATCTATCGATAACTTAGCTAAAGTACGTGCCGAAAGATTAACCTAACGCTTGATGGCTAATCCATCTAATAGAAATATCAGAACACCTAGCTAAGATTGTTCTACAATCATCATTAACCACAAAAAATGCAATAAACATCAAACAAATCAGAACATAGTTTATGAACTAACACTAGACAATAGCCTTTTATAAAACATGCTACTTTAAAAGCTATTTTACGAGCACTTCAAATAATAGTCAAAATGCTAAAAGTTACACTACATCAAAAGTTGCATAGACAAATAATGGGAAACAAAATGGAATGATGAGACCAAAATGAGAAGAAATACCTTGGCAAATGACAATGGTGAGGTTTCCACTTCCAATTCTGATAAAAAGAATCAGGTCTACCATTTTTAAGACAGGAAGTCTGTTTAACCAAGAAAGGGCAACTCTCTTCTCTATATAAAGGATGACTCAAATTATCCCAAACCCATTTCCCTTCAAACACATTGCATCCTTCTTTTAGTCTATCTTTACCCAAAACAATAACTGCCTTTCTATGTTCTTCTTCTTGTTTTCCTCTGAAAATACGGGTGTGGTTGGTTTTTAGATTGTCTAAGAATAATCTTGAAACTCCGAGCACAAGAATGGAAGCTAATGCTAATGGGTAAAGGTATTGAATCCGGCGGTCCGGCGATGGTTGGATCATGGTTTTGGATTAGGTTAGTTTAGTGGGTGTGTTGCTTTAGAGGTGGGTTTCTTGAATCTTTATAAGTATCTTCAGCTTTAAGTCTAATGAGAAATACTCCATTTATGCAACCACCAGTTGGTAGGTTCCTCGTATTTCTTTTCATTCTTTTTTTGTTCATGATAGTATTTCTTTTTATATATATTTTTGAGTAATTTGTTCATTTAATTAAATAATTGAAGAAATACATTATGTTAAACAATATTTCGAAATTAAATAAAAAATTTCGTAATGAAATCTTTTTGCCAAAATAAAAATCCTTATCAATTTTGTTTTGAAATAAATAAATAAATAAATAAATATATATATATATATATGCTGTAAAGTAATTAAAAATAACATGTTAATTTCCATTGAATAGTGTAAGTAGATGCAAATTGATGAGATTCAATTCTTTCGTTTTTTTATGAGATTTACTTTTAAAATGTTCAAAAAGAAAGAATTACTATTACATCCCTCTCATTTTTTATAATTTGGTCCCTCTATTTTTAGTGAATAGATTATAATGTCCTTAACTTTTTCTTCAGTTATGCTACTGGCTCCTTCCATTTAATTTTTT
>CATIWJ010127501.1:0-11466 GCA_949640765.1 Croton laevigatus | reverse complement strand
CCTTTGTGAATTTTGGTTAGAAAATTAAAATTTGCGTTGGAATTTTTGGTTAATATTGTGTTGTAGATCTGTGAAATTTGATAATATTGTGTTTGGATTTTTTTTTCTTTTCCTATATATATATAAATATTTCTTTTTTTTTAGAATATATTAATGATATTTTTAGTTATAGTTAAACGGAAATCATATATTGTTTTGAGAATTTGGTTAATAATTTTGAATTATTTTTAATAATGCATTGCTGTTTGCCTCTTTGGGTGATGAATTTAGCAAAACCAAAGGTGAAACTCCAAATGCTATGACTTTCGGTTTTTGGCCGAACCGAATCCTCGGTTGCTATTCGATTTTTTTTATTATTGCTTCTGACTTTTGGTTTTATAATTTTCGGTTTGATTTTTTTGTTGGTTTGCTATTTTTGGTTCGGTTTGGTGAACCAAACTGAAAACACTCACCCCTAATTATATAAGCAAAATAAAGCAATAATCAGTTTATAACAGGAAGATAGAAAGCCGAAAGTTTATAACAGGAAGATAAAAAGCCCAATTATGTAAAGCAACCACAATGAATTATATAACTTCAAATAATATTTTTGAATCATAATCAAACCCTAGGCACGGGGAGCGGGAGCAATTTATTTGTTACTTATATTTTAATTAATATGTTTAATATATTTTATTTATAAAATGTACTAAATTTTTATTTGAGGTAAAATCTTACGATTCAATATTTAAAGTAGAATGTTACGATTCTAAAATTAGTTTCTGATTAAGGTAGAATCGATAGTTTGACAATCTTGGTTTGATCAATATTATTGCTGTATATACCCAGTATTTGTTTCAAATTTATCATTTATGCCATATTTGCTTTTCCAAAGAAAAGTGAATCATCGGGATACATTAAATGGGAGATCCTAGGCAATACTTGTTTAGCTGAATTCTTGATAATATCCGCTCATTTATCGCTTTATGCACCAAGGAAGATAACCTTCAGTGCAAATAAGAGGAGAGACTATTGGGTCGCCTTGACGAATTCTGCATGATAGCTTGAAGTAGTCATACCTCTCCATTTATTTTAATGGAGTAAGTGACCGAGTTTACACATGCCATGATCCAATTAATCTATTTTCCATTAAAACTAAGAGCTTCCATCATAGCTTTTAAGAAATCCTATTCAACACATTCATATGCTTTATTGATGTCAAGCTTTATCGCAAAATTCTGAGTTTTGCCTCCCCTTTTGTTGAGCAGATAGTGAGTAATTTCATGGGTCAGCAGAATATTATCAGTGATTAGTCTCCCTTTTATAAAATCACTTTGATTTTCCGAAATAATATCTCCAATGATGCTCTGAAGCTTCTCTGTTAGTATTTTGTAGATAAAATATTCAATAGTTTAGTTTATTCAATTTTTTAAAATATTATTTTTAGTTTCATAGAAGAAAAAAGGATTGAGAATTAAAAAACCAAAAAAAAAAAATAATACAAGAAATAAATTATATAATATGTATATAAATAATTATTCCGAATAAATATGCATTTCTGGACAACTTTATGTAGTATGGTGTTCAAAAAATTCAAATTTCAAAGGAAAAGGTTTTTATACATAGATACTTAGCACAGAGGATCAAGTTTTAGTTGAATTACAAAGAAAGTAAGCAATCAATCCAAGTGATCCAAAGCGAAAGGGAAAAGAAAATTCTCAAATGTAAGTGTTTTTTTCGCATTAAATCGAAATTTACAAGCGACTGTCTAAAAACGTACAAATAAAAACTATAAATGATAAAGAAACAGAATTCTACCGTTTTATGAATTTTGTGTAATGAGAATGGAGTTATGCTTATGCACCGCAGGCTGCACCACATCCAGCGGCGCATGTTGAGCCATAATTATCAGAGGCTTTATCTTTGGATGCACCTCCAGCACAAGTGAAAACTATACTTACAATTATAGATAAACTGATCAATACTGTACCGCACCATAATAAAGCTTCACTCTCTCTCCCATGGCCGCTCATTGCCTGTGTCACCATATCTGCCTGCCTCTTGAAGGTGAAGAAAGGATGACTTTTATGAAATTAATTATATTATAATTAGGAAGGTTGGTGCTAAATGCCAATCTCTCAAATTCTATCCACTGTTTGGAGCTGACTTTAGGATGTAATAATAATGGATTAAAACGACAGCGCAAAACAAAAACTAATCGCTGTTATGTCGGTCTTCGGTATTGGTAAATTACAGAAATATCCAGATTTAGTTGGTGACTTGTGCTTGCTTTTATTGGAGCACAACCTCATGATTTCTTCACGGGCAAAATCCAAAAACTACCTCTCATTTCCCCTAACCTCATTTTGATGATATTTTGGATTTTGTTCTTCATTAAAATTGGCCAAAAAAATAATAATTTTAACTCCAATTTCTTTAGAAGTTTTCCGATATCATTCCCAATCTAACGTTACGTCAATTTGCATAGTTATGTTATCTCCAATATTACTCCAAATTAAAAAATTGGATAAAACTTGGGAAAAAAAAATTCTTCAAATTGTAGGATAACTATGTTTAAGTAAATTTAATCTGCTATGAGTTAAACATCGACGCACCATTTATGTATGATGTTGGTGTTAACACAAAGGCGTCAAAAACATCACGGAACACTAAAATTCACAAAGATGTAAAATTTACATTCACGATCTGTTAACAAAATTATATTCTCTATATCTGGATTGTTTTGTTTAATTAAATGTCTCAAGTTTGTTCTTTTTTATATTCATAAGATAGGTGTTTTCATCACACTAAATTCACTGATAATAGAGAAATGTAAAATATAAGATGAGACATTTATTTTAAAACAAAAATAGTATTAGTCAGAAAAATGCTTACAATAATACCTTTAAATTGAGCTCAAAGGGTTTCCATCAAGTTCTTGGCTGCTGCTAGATGATGGTTTCCTATCATTCTTTTTCTATTTTTTTTTTCTTTAAATTGAGGTGACTTTAAATTTTTCCACTTAACATATAAGGACTTGGGTGTCTTTTTTTTTTTTAAGATTTTCGTAGGATTAAAATGCCCTTACATGTTAAATTTTTTCTGGATATTAATAAGAAAAAATAATTAATTTGCTGATAAAAAAATAATTAAGCTCAAAGGTTCCCTTATACTGTCTATCTATGAAAACCTACACCTGGTATACTACATAAAGCCAATAGACAATTTTAAAAGTAACTAAGGATATTTAAGACATTAAATTTTGTGTAAAAAAAAAAGGTTAAAATAATTTTTAAAATTAAATATTCTTTAAGAGAATTGAATTGGTTTGATGTAAGAGGGTGCACCATAAAATGTAGTCAAGATTTTTCCTATCTCCTTAAGGTGCCAAACGATAAGGGTAAAAATTTAAAATTTGATTTAAATTTGTAGGAGCGGGTTATAATATTGAGACAGCCCAATTTCACTTCACTATAACGATTGGGGATAATCGTGTAACAGATATAGAATTGTATAATATAACGAATTGCTGTTTGCTGTTGTTTATAAAGCAGACTGTCAATTGTTTAAGGAGCAACTTCAGATTTGCTCATCCACTATTATTAACATTATACTACTATTTTGTTATTTGCAGTTAGTTAATTAGCCAGTAACATATTTTTTTCCTAATACAAAAACGAAGAGTATTATACTCATCATTTCAATTTCTTCTAATTCTTCAAGTAATATATTACTTCAATCATTAATTACTAACCAAATCACATTAACTTTACAATGCGAGAGGTTTATATAAATTAAACATACACCCTATGTTAAAAAAAAAAAATAAATAAATAAATTAAACATACACCCACAATAAACAAGTCCTAGAAGCTTATATTTTAAGGGTCACCCAAATTTAGGTGAGCTTTTTCTCTTTAGTGGGTCCTCTTGGAATCTTGTTCAGAACTTTGCAATTGAACTTTTCAAATAAATTCTTCATTTCATTGTTGCTCTTCCCAGCAAAATGGTCTACTTCATCTCCATATCTCTCATACAAAGCAGGTAACGTAGACATGCCCATATACACTTCACAACAAAATCAATTTAACAAACACATCATCAATTAATGAAGTAATAGAAAGATACAAACACTCAAAAATAAATAATAAACAATAGTTTAAAAAAATCTCAGGTTAGACTCTTACCAACATAGACAAGAGTTAAACCGCTGCATACAGATCCACAGGCTGCTAATGTCCAGAGACAAGCAATAGTCTAAACAAACAAAGTCATAATTAATTACTAATATTTAGGAATATTTAACTTTACATTAGGAAAATTATTATTTTAAAAATTTATTGAACGATCATACCAAGTCAGAGTGGATCGATATAACAATTTCACTGTATAATTTTTCATTTTAAAAGTGATTGGAGCTAATATTCCTCATTCTGATTTATTGGAACTAACAATATATGCAATTAACTATAAATCTTTCATACCACGAAAAAGGTAATTAGATCTTTCCCGCTTGAAATATCGTATATTGTGGAAATAAAGCGGTTGATTTGGTAAATAAAGAATCTGAAAGTGGATTCTGGTAACTCTAAATCATGAACAGAAGGAGGATCTCTGAAAGCAAACATCAAAATTTTCTTACATGTTATTAATAATAGGAATCAAGATCATGAACATATAAAATTGCATCCAATAAGTTAACATACGCACCTTTTAATCAATCCTGAACTGTGAGACCATACGAAGAGAATGCTCATAAAAAGCATAAGTAAATGACACAAGAGACTAATAAAATGGTACTCCACAACCTCAAAAAGGAACCATATAATTGTGAAAACAATTAGAATCCCTGCTGATAATTGCTTGTTCTTCCATAACAATACCTCAGCCACTGCACAGTAAAAAATGCCTCCAACTAAGTATAAATTTTAAGACATTCATAAAAATTAGTAACAATATTAAAAATATATACTAGATATATTTTACCTACTCCTCCCCCAAAAATGGCATGGAGAGACCTTGGGCGGCCAGAAGATTTTGATGATGTTGCATCTTTGTCATCGGAATCAGAATCATAGATTCCCCACCTTGGCATGATTACCAAATTAATAGAGCTTAGATATAATTTCTCAAACTAAATTATGTATGTTTCGATGGATTTTACTGTTGAAAACTTTGATGAAATCGTGTATATATATATATGAATAGAATATGTCGTGATATTGTGGGTTCTATGCTTGGTATCAAAGCAACTTATTGCAATGAAGAAAGGTATGGCTTTCCAATGGTTGGAGGGTTTGCAATTCACATGCTATTACTTACTAGTATTTTCTACAATTATTTTTCAACCATATCATTAAAATATTTATTAATAAAAATTCCTTATACCTTAAGTACTGATTAATTATCCAACTTATTACACCTGATTATAATTTTAAATGGATTAGACAAGAATCTTTGTTTGATGCAGGGTCCAAAAGTTGGAACAGAATCATTTATTATTCATCAATGCCAAAAAGTATTCCTTGGTCTATTGAACTTTCCCTGAATTTGTCTTTCTTGTTCTTGAATCAAATTAAGAATTTTGGCCTTTTGGAGATCAAAGGTATGAATTTGGTATATCCATAAAAAATGATTTTGTTGGTTTACTAGACATGATAACTTCTTCTAGAATACTATCTTCCCTTTGATTACTTGTGCATTTAAACACAATGCTCAAGTTAGCCATTATGTTCAGAATATCCTGTTTAATTATCGGTGTAAACTAAATCAATATTCATAAAAGGAAATATAATTGAAAGGTTGTATTAAACAGAAATGTGTGATTCAATTAGTCAGTCTTTTTGATTTTGTAAAAAGCGGATTCTGAGTTTAATTCCTCAAATTACAGTTAGCACATGATTTTAAAGGGCGATTTATCCCCACGTTGTGGGATCATAGGGAGTGTCACTCTCCTTATGCGGTGAATAGTACTTCAAAATTTCTCCCTCTCCTGATATTATAAGTTTTACTTTAACAGGACTGCTGAGCAGCAACAACAGCTGAATAAGAGATTGGGTTGATGCCCAAGTAACAGTGGGTCAAATGAGGTAGTACAGTAGAGGCATGATCTTGAAATCATCAAAGTCGTAAATAAAAAGAAAAAGTCACAATGGCATGCTTAATTATTTAATTGCATGTTTCAAACAAAGGGAATCCCAAAGTAGATTAACTTTTCAAGCATAATCTTTTACCATTGACCAACTATATATTTTCACTGGCCATTAATATGAGAAGGAAATGCTGTTCATCAAAACCAATCATTTATATGCAAACAAATTTACAATGATTAAAGAGATGACAAGAGATTAATGATTCAAGAGGGCCCTCGGTTTCATTCAAAATTCCAAATCATTCTTGTTCTGCTTTGTTTACGAATCTCGATATGGCCACTGGTATCCTTGCATTTTATGATATTATAATAACCGGAAAATGAAGGCATCACAAATGTAATTGAATTTGAAACTTGAAATTGGCTTTTATGAAATTGTCTCAAAAATGAATTTTTTTAGAAACATGACTGAGAAGTGATAAAGCTTTGGCAAACATTTGAAAAAAGAAAAGGAAAAGAATTCAGGAAAATAAAATGCCAATCACATCACCGAAAGATGGCTGAGGAATTCCACTCTCTTTGACTGAGAGAAAATGCAGCCCACCGTAAAGTGCATCACCCTAACTCCTTGAAATGAAATCATTTACACACTATAGTTTATTTATGAGTTTGACTGCTAAACATTCTAATCCCAGACCATGAAGACTCAATTTGGCTCCCTAAATTTATATGTGAATTAATTTCAAAATTTTTACATAGAATATATATGGTTTGGATTTGTTAAACAAATAAATTACTGCAATAAAATGGAATGAAGAAAGTCTTTCTTGACGCAAAATTAAAGAAAATTTTATTTTATTAGGCAAACCAACAATTCTGCTCTTAAAGATTACTCATTTCATTTTATTGTTTGTATTTATTTGCACAATTGTGAATTTTTTCCTCAAAATTATTTACTTTAATTGCCTTTTTTTTTTCATTTTTCCTCAAAATTAAAATTTTCTCCATTTTATTGAAACAAAGACAGTAGATTACATTGTTTATAGAGCAATAGCTGAGTATTTAAATTTAAAAGTATAAGATGTCGTTTCCCTCATCATCAATTGTACACCAACATAATACTACATATAATCACTAATTAAACTATTACACTCTAAATAGAGAGTGATAGTTTATATAATCACATAAACAACACACTTAGATTCGAATCCCGTCCATACTAAAAAAAAAGGGTCACTAATTATGCTGTAGAGTAGTTATTAAAACAACTAATAATGTGGAATAAAGCTTATATATTTAATATAATGGACAACTATTTTTTCTTTTTTTTTAACGTTATAATGGACAACTATACTTGGGTAGTGTACTTGTAAGAATGAACAATTGGTCAATAATTAAAGGGAAGAAAAAGAAAATAAAGTACCCTGATCCCATGATAAGAATTAAGGGCAAATTATAAATAAAATAGGAAATAAAACAAAAAGGAAATGATAAAAGTTGTGGCATTTATTTTGTCATTAGTGCAATCATGAAAGGGAAAAATTTTACATTTCCAATTTTAAAAAAATATATAGTAATTTATATTCCAATTGTTCCCCTATAAATTGTGAAGGGCTCTTCAAGAACTTCACTTCAACTCACCAACTCTACTACTTATCTATCCTCTAAATTAGAAAGTGGAAGAATGAAAATCTCAAGCATGGGAAGTTTGATTTTGGTGGTTTTGTTGGTAGGAGAAATGATACAACTATCAGTGGCGGTAACTTGTAACCCAGTTGAGTTAAGTCCATGTGCCAATGCAATAATGTCTTCAAGACCACCATCGACCCTTTGTTGCAACAAATTAAAGCAACAGAAACCATGCATTTGCCAGTACCTCAAGAACCCTAATCTCAAAAAGCTTGTCAATTCTCCAAATGCAATGAAGGTAGCCACCACTTGTGGCACTCCATTCCCCAACAACTGCTCTTGATTTATCTTTCTATATTATATTTATGTGTTTAGCAGTGCTAAATTAGTACTACAGGTTTGATGGAGTGAGTTACATAAGTCGTTTTAGATGGTTTATTTTGGTTGACTATATATTAAGAGATTAATTATGTATGATGTATTGTAATGATGGAGTTAGCCGGGGTTGTCTTTGAACGGTTTCCTTTTTTTTTTTTTGACAAGTCTTTGAAGGGTATCTTTGTTTTTCTTTCATTGTCGTTTCAATAGTGAACTCTGTTGTACTTTTTTACCTTTTCAGTTTTACTAAACTGTGTTGTTCTTTGTTAAGGGGTGATTTGCTTTATCAATAGTTTATTATCTGGAGTGTACAAAGAGAAGAATACTTTAGAAACGTATTAATCTATTTCTAGATATAAAAAAGATTAGTAGTGTTTATGATGAATGAGCATGATATACAAATTATAATTCCATAAAAATCTAATTTTGTTATTGAGCAGTGTTTGCAGCTACTAAAACACACAAATATTGCCATTTCAATTTCATCCTTTATACCAATCATTTCAATTTCATCCTAACCGTTATATAATAACACACACATGAAATAAGAATATGGTACTCAATCATGATAATTTAATTATCAACATATAGGTGTACTTTCATGAACCAATGTTGGTTACCCAAATTGAAATTGATTTGATCTCCTTTACATGTAACTCTTCGTTAATCGACAGTGGCACAACCTTCATCTTTTGAAAATTTATATGATGAAAGTTTCTTACTTCTATTTGATGCAGTGAGTCTTAATCAATTAGATTTAAAACTTTTCATTTCTTTTTTCCCTAAAAATTTGACTTCTTAATGTTACCGTTTTCAAATTAGTTAGGTTGCGTTTGTATGATCTGATGAACTTCAGAGAAACAAACTGAATTGGAGGAGTTTGAATTTTTCATATTAAAATCAAAATCAAACCGAACATATTATTATTAATATTCAATTTGAATTAAACCGAATGATTCAACTCAACCCGTTCATTTAAACACTGCACAGCCACCACAAGAAAATAAGGTTATTGGTCTAGGCAAATATTTTCTAAGTGTAGGAGACGTGTATAGCACCATGAAACGATAAAATTATAAATTTTCTTTTTCATTTGGGCAAACTAAAAAGCGCAAGCACCAAATTTGACTTTTAAAGGATTATTAAGCCAATTTATGAGAAGCATCATCACTAAATGGCCTTACAAGTGTCAAGCCTAAGCTACTACTACCAGAATGAGTGCTTTACCTTAATTCTTTTGAGGTGATTGCTGTGTTATTAAGTGTCAACCCACCTGAGGATCCAATAATAATCACAAGTATAATAAGTTTATAATTGAATGAGGTATAATTTTAGCCCAAGTTAATTATTTTTGTGTAAAATAAATTTATTTTTCATTCACTTATAAGCCCATATTTGTTAGCAGCTATGAACTCTTAACAATTGCCACTTACTTGGCCTTTCAAACTCGATCCTTGACAATTCCCTCTTTATTGAAAGATTTTTGTCAGGTATTCGGGTTAAGTTCAATTGAATTGACTACCCCTAATCTACTTAAATAAACGAGTTAAAAATATCAACCTTAACATGATCTGCTTAGATTTGGGTTAACCCTGAACCTAACCTATTTAACCTAATTTTTAATTATTTGCTTTTGTAATCAAGCTGTAATTAGATTACACATGTCATTTCGAGTTAGATAGGTTAATTGTAATCGGGTTAAACATGTCATTTTCGACGTTGGATTGTAATCGGGTTAGATATGTCATTTTCGGGTTGAAATTTAAACTAACTCATTTCATTTCATGTCGGGTTTGAGTTGATCCATTTAAATAAATGGGTCGAAAATCTCAATCCTAACCTGCTATTTTTAGGTCGGGTCTTGTCAGCTCTAGTTTTGGTACAGAAGAAAAACAATGTAAGCCAGAGCAAGAAATGTCTCACAAATATGCACATTCATTACATATAATTTAACGAGTTATAACATTACAGAACATATCTATGTTCAGTACTTAATACCATTTCTTTAATTTTTCTTGTATCCATGTATGAATTCTCTTAACAAAAGAAAAAGAAAAAAGCACCCCCAAATAAATGTAAACACTAACCTAATCAAATTCTAGCTCATTAAGCTTTCTGAAATTCACTGGTCGGATGCTGTGGATAATTCGAAGCAGGCATGTCGATTCCTTCATTGTGGTGCTTCTCCCATCCTCCAGTATCAGCTCTGGAGTGTGCCCAATAGTAAAGGATCGAACTGATCAGTGAAACTAATGTCAATGCTGCTCCAGCAGCAAACACACCTTTGCGAAGGGTGGCACACGACAAGTGCTCTCCATGAAAGATTCCTCTGTACTTGGTGTGGTATGCATTTCTTGCAGAACCAGCTAACAAGCATGCCTCAGCTCCTAAAAAGCTTAACCTAAAAAATAAAGCTTTATTAGTTTTGTTTCAATATTTTAGTTCACACAGACTAACACTGAACATAAACTGTAACTTGTTTGAATTTGTTCAATATATACACAAATGCTCAATTAAACCAAAAATTATCAACAATGCGTTCTGCAGAAATCTATCTAATATGTACATATGCAAAACTGGTAGATTAGTGCCTAGAGCCAAGAGGGATCCTAAAATCCTAATTATTCAAAACAAAAGAAGTGATCATCTTTCACATTCTTGTATCAAAACATATGATTCAAAGGCCGATTATCTAGGCACTATTAGAAAATATTAATATAATATTATCATATATTTTAATCTTGAAATCAGACAATAAACACAGTCTACAGCTAAGCAGACACAATTATTTATCTGTATAACATTAAAAGTATCAATGGAAATTTGAAAAAAAAAGAGGGAGAAACTGGTAATTTACCATGAAAGAATGAAGAAGAAGATAGCCAAGCCAGTGGAAGAGCTCCCACCCCAAATCCCCCTGCCAAAACAGAGACACCTAGTAACGCCGTTAAGTACCGTTTGGCTTATCAACAACAGTCCAAACGCCCCTAATCCGTACACCGTCGACGCATCCGTCGTATATACACAGTAACTCATTTCATCATATTCATCCGGCACCACTTTAGCCTTCAAAAACCACAAAAAAAAAAAATCAAATCCCATAAAAGCAAAATCAAAAAAGAAAACAGAGAGAGATTAGAGAGAGAAAATGAGAAGTACATGACTGCGGCGGCGCTCGGCGCCGATGGCGAGGACGAAGGCGATGAGATGAAGAGAAGTGACGACAACTAAAATGGAAACGGAAACAGCCATTAGCGTCTACTTGAGATTTGTCTTGAGTGTGAGACAGTAGCAGTAGAGCTGTAACAAAATGGCTGAGTTGCTTTTATAGAATAAATAAAAAATATTCTCTGCTTTTGATGAGAGAAAAATCGGGTAATTGTGGCTTT